>WHYT01017417.1:142448-173321 GCA_009806455.1 Tetrax tetrax | reverse complement strand
TTTTTTTTTTTTTTTTTCTTTTTTAATCTAAGGCATTATGCTATCTAGTGCAGTATGTCCCTGACTCAGACTGGTCCACCACAATAGGAGCAATACTCTCTCTAACTGGAGACAGAATGTTATTAAGTGGTGCTACGAAATGAAAAGCTTCTGAATGCAAATCTAAAATTGAAATGCCAGGCTACCTGAATAGCTGTAGACTAATACGTCATCAATACTATTAAAAATCCATTTTGGGTAAATTGGAATATTATTGTGAGCATCAGCAGTAAGACACAGGTTTTCTAAATCTGCAGTTTGGTCTGTCTATCAGGAAGTATGTAGATTTGGATATTATTAACAAATGATTCACTGACTTGGGGGAGGAAAGGAAGGAGTTCCTTCTAGACCAGGACAGCGAAGGCAAATGAGCAGTTAAGTAGGGCAAGCAAAGAAAGGAAAAGAATCTTGTTTAGAACACTTAACAAAAACGTAAAAAAAAAAAAAAATATATATTTTTTTCATTCTAAAATCCTGTACTATAAACATAATAATAATTTTCCACCCTCATCACTACTGAAAAGCTACAAAACTCCTAGATTCCTTACAATCTTTTTTAGTTCCATTCCTTGGCACGCAGCTTCCCCTTCTGAAGAGGCAGATGACCATGCTTGGTTCATCCATACAGACTTTTAATCTGACAGCTTTTTAAAAAGTAAATAAAAAACCCAAAACCACAAGTGCAAAATATGTCATAACACCAGCTTTACAAACAATAGAAAGTACAGGTGATTTATCAAGTGCTGTCAGTTTTATCAAACCAGCTTTAATCTAACAGCAGCTTTGACAAACAGCCACATGAGGTGGCTTCACAGCCCTCTGTTCCTGAGCTCACCAGAATGAAGTCAGTGTGATTTTTTTGCCTATTATGGGGAACAACTTCCAGATGGCAATGCAGACAACTGCCACCCATTCAAGCAAACACTTTATTCTGAGGGACAATTTGGCCATATGGACCATGCAACTGATCCTCTTCCTAGCTAAGGGAGGGTGGGGAACAATAAGAGGCCAGACTCTAACCCTAAGCAGTTCTTGATACTCCCAACACCTAACCCTTCAGGGCTTCACAGCCCAGTAGCTTGTAACATCCAAGACAGCAGAAATAAATGAGGGAATAGACCCCACAGATTATATTTCAAAACAACAAATTCCAGAGATAATGTTACTACCTGTATCTGGTTTACTGCTACTGTCTTTTTACCTTTCTGTGTAATTCTGTGTTTGTATAACACTTAGACAAAGGGATATCTCTGCTCAGGCCAGTTCTTCAGAGCACCACTGTGATACTGGCAGAATATTTTATAAATCAAAACAGAGTCTGAATAATTAGCAACATAAGAGAAACTAAGAGGGGGGCAGGAAAAGGAAGGGAAAATACAGGACTTTTCACATAGAAAAGCATCTGGCTGTGCAACAGAAGAGGAAACACCTGAAATCAGAGAGAAAAGTGAGTGCTGGGAGAATAAAGCGAAGTGAATCTGCAAATACAGACCCTGCATGACTAGCAACAGCAGCAGCACATAGCTCTTCTTCCTTAAGCAGTAACAGCCTGATGGCTTGAGCTGTGGACCAGGACACAGAAAGATTGGGTTTGGTTTCCAGCACTGCTGGCAAACTTTCCTGTGGAAAGGCAGGACAGGTCACCTCCTTGCCCTCTGTGCTTCCCCACCTGTAGGAATGGGTATGAAGATTCTCGTTTCATTTGTAAAAAGCACAAATTTTGTATTGAAGAGGAGGCCTTATCACTTCCTTCAAGAAGGAAAATACCTAGCCTGAGAAGGTCATATGATTCTTGTGGCAGTAAATTATATTCTGTTCTGCAAAACCACTTCCTGCTCCATCTTCTTGATGGTAATCAACCTGTGTTTGTCCACATCACTCATCCAAAGGAAGAAAACTTCTTTAGAGATGACAACTAGAGACTTGTTCTAATTAATGAGCTGAGTGTTTTAAACAAACGCACCACACAAAAAATTCCAATCAAGCCATTGTGGCTATGATGAGAAAATAAGAAATTCAACTTTTCTGCTAGGATGGAGTGTATCTTTGCCAGAGACAATGAAAAAAGCCTCCTATACAATGGTGCTGTAGTGCCACTACTCCCTTCTCCCTCTCCTTTCTGGTTAGTGTCTTCTCTCAAAAGCAGCCAACAGAAACGTGGTGCTCAAACATCAGCTTAGAAAACTAGCAACAGGTTCATTTTCTCATACAGAGTTACTCCTCATTATCAGCCTACGGCACTGAACAAAACATTGACAAAATATGCCCAACATAGTAAAAGCAAATCCACTACACAGAAAGCCCTGCTTAACATTGACCTTGCCAACACATGCAATTCCTTCTTAATTCCACGATCTCCCAGCTCACTTGCCACTCTGCAACAAACCAGGACTTCAGATTTTCCTACTTACCACTTACTTATTAACTTTTTCCTAAGCACCAGATCAACCATTGAATGATAATGGCAAAGAAGAGATAAAAAACAGCAATAGACCAAAAAAATCAGAACAAAAGTTTTGATGCCTTCTCTAGTGAAGACGGATGGCACATGACTTTAAGACAGGAACAATGACTTTAAGACAAAGCAAACATGAAAACTTAACAACCAACCTAGTTGTCTAAAGACTATTCCACAATATCAATTATTGCTTTTTAACCAAGGAATCCCATCTAATTTGCAGAGGTTCTGAAACAAGTTTATTAATTTCCCTCAAACCACAAACTGTACAGTATACACAATCAAACTTGCAGGATCATACTGCAAAGCAGGAGCTTACTTTTGCTTGCTGGTATATAACTTATTGTATTGTATCAATTTATTGCCCATAATTTTCTTACCTCCCTATCTCTTGGAATGATCAACTCTTGAGCAGTTTGCTCTTGAAACTATTGATGGTGAGGCAATAGTACTCACACTGAAGTAAAACTGAATACTGTTGCTGAATACTGACAGCCCTGAGTATGTAACTTTCACATACCACTAAAGGGCCATCACTGATAATTTAGTTTCAAGCGTAAAAAATCCATTTATACATCTGTTTAAGCAGTACTTTCATCTTAACTGGCATACTCACAAAAGCTACTTGTTATTTTGAACAGCATGAGAAACAAATGTCGTGATTTCTTTTCAGTTCAGGACAAATTAGGCCATTTCCCAAAACTTTATACATCATGGTGACTTATAAAGCATGATCACCACAGCAGACTCAGACCTTTTCACAGCAAAGTTTTGTCAGAGCCACTCAAAAGCCCAAGTTGTGAAAGAGTTCATGATAACATGTTGTGTTAGTTTTGTTTGGTCAGGGGTGGGGGTGTGGGGTTGGGGGGGTTGTGCTACAATGGCAGCTTCTGCAAGCAGCTGCTAGAAGTCTCTCCTTCATCCAGTGGACTCAGCAGGCCCACAGCGGACCCGCTGCTGGCCAGGGTTGAGCCAACTAGTTACGAAATGTTCAGTGATAACACCTCTGTGATAATGTATTTAAGAAGAGGAAAAATAAATAAAAAAAAAAAAAAGAAAAAAGAAGAGAAGAAGCAGAAGTGGGGGCAGAGAGGGGGAGACCCTAGTCTTGTGGGCCTTTGGGCCCTCACCCTCTGGCCTCCTGCTGGGTGGCCATCTGGGCCCGACTCGGCCAAGAGAAATGAAGAGATGAGACATGAAGGGAACCCAAGAGGCATCTGCCTGAGCCGACTGTGAAGAATTTCTCGTGAGAGGAACAACTGCTGACACCAAGGTCAGTGAAGAAGGAGGACAAGGAGTACAGTTGCTCCTGACAGGATTCCCCTGCAGCCTGTGGTGCAGCTCATGGTGAGGCCGGCTGTCCCCCTGCAGCCCATGGAGGCCCATGGAGGAGCAGAGATCCACCTGCAGCCCATGGAGGACCCCACGTCGGGGCAGGCGGATGCCTAAAGGAGGCTGTGGCCCATGGAGGGCCTGCGCTGGGGCAGCCATTCCGGAGGGACTGCACCCCATGGAAAAGGATCCCTCGCTGGAGCAGTTTGTGAAGGACTGCAGCCTGTGGGAGGGACCCCACGCTGGAGCAGGGGAGGAATGTGAGGAGTTCTTCCCCCGAGGAGGAAGGAGTGGCGTAAAGTGATGAACTGACCACAACCCCTCTTCCCCCATGAGCGGCTTGGGGTGTGGGGAAAAAAGGTAGAGATAATTGAAATGAAGTTAAGCTTGGGAAGAGGGAGGGGTGGTGTGGGGGGAAGTTGTTTTGTTCTCTTTCTCATTATCCTGCTTTGGTTTTATTTGTAATAACAAATAAATAGTTTTTCTCAAGTTGAATCTGTTTTACTCATAATGGTAACTTCAGTGATCTCTCCCTGTCCTTATCTCAAACCTCGAGCCTTTTTGGTATATTATCTCTCTCCTGTTCCCTTGGAGGGTGGGGGGGAGAGAGTGAGAGACTGTGTAGCTTGGTCCTGAGTGGGGCTAAACTATGACACAGCTTGATTCGTTTTGTATAGAAAGACTTAGATAATTAAACAGTAGAATTACACAACATGGATTATATTACACACAACATCCTTTAACAAGCTAGTTCTAAAATTGCTCATGGAGGGCTCTTCCTGAACAACACACCCTCCAGGTCTTTTGAAACAAAGATAATGCCTTTCCTATGCACGCTCCTCAATTTCAGTCAAAAAACAATCATGCATTTAATTTCAGATTTTGATCATTTGAATAAAATTAAACTAAGAGCATGACAATCAGGAAATTCAGACCCATCACTCTCTTTTTCCAACACAATATTCATATTCTAATAAGCACACATCTATAACTCAGTCCCATTAACTTAAATTACTAATCCTTCTTTCCTCTCATCTTCAATTTGCAGTTTATGACTTTGGTATGGAAGCACTTCATGATAATATAGAGAAAAACTACAGGAATAATTACTAGATGAGAGAAAACCTCTTTACCTAATTTTGAAGCTTTCCACGTAGTGTGGAAGAAAAGTGCCCCATAGGTAATTTACCTCATTTACACATGGCACTCACGTATAAAGGTTATCCTTAGGTAATTTTACAGATCTGACTGATGTGATATCAAGGACCCAGTCTACCATCTGTGCAAAATCATGACTACTGGGAAAAGGCTGTCACAAGGCCAGTCTCAAAAAGTGACGAGCAGCAGTGCCCAAGGAACTATAGGCCAGTGGGCTTCACCTTAGGTCATGAAAAGTGTCAGAGAACAACCTCCTGGAATCTATTCTGAAGCAAACAAAGGCCAAGAAAGTAATTATGGACACTCAACGAGGAATTTCATGAGCATATCATTCCTGATCAATCTCACTGCCTTCTACGACAAGATGACTGGCTACGCAGATGAGGACAGCACAGTGGCTGCAGCACATCTTGACTTCAGTTAGGATTTTGACACCATTACCCACGGCATTCCCATTTGGAAGCGGAGGACGTGGGGCTGAACAAACAGATGACTGTGTGGGCTGAAGATGGGCTAGGCCACTGGGCCCAAAGGGCAGCGACCATTGGCTCAACATCAGGCTTGTAACAAGCATAGTGCCCCAGGGGTTGTGAGTGGAGAAAAAAATATTCAACATCTTCATCAAGAACCTACACGATGGTCAGACTGCACTCTCAGCAGATTTGCACAGGACACTACATTAAGGGGAGCAGTTGACGTGCTGAATGTCAGAGCCTGAATCCAAAGGAACCTTGAAAAATGAGAAGATTGAACCAGCATTCAACAAGGAGAAGCCCAAAGTTTTTTAGCTGAAAGGAGACAACTCCATAGAACAGGACAGACTGATAAGCAACTGAAAAGGACTGAATAGGATTTGGGGTGAGGGTGGACACAAGGCTGAATAAAAGCCAACAACATACTTGCCCTGTACATACAGCCAACTCCACACCAGGCCACATTTGAAGCGCCATGGACAACACATCCACAGAAGATGCTCTCATCTTCTGGTCAGCACTGGTGAGACCATAGCTAGAACAGACTGTGGCCAGCTGTGGGAACCCAGTTCAGCACGGATCTGGAGAAACAGAAGAGGAACTGACAGAGGGCTACCAGATAGGTCAAGGACCAAGAACATAGGACCTGAGATGAGAAGCTGAGATGAGCTTCAGTTTTGCAGACAAGAGGCTAAGGGGAAATCTAATAGTACTTTACAACAACTTGAAAGACAGTTATAAAGATGACACAGACAAACTTCTCTCTGCTGTGCTGCCCACTGTAGGAGAAGACCATGAAGGAATCTGAAGGTGCACAAGTCCATGGGACCTGATGAAATGAACTGGCAGAAGTTGCTAGGCCACTATCCATCATATTTGAGAAGTCGTGGTAGTCTGGTGAGGTTTCCACTCACTGGAAAAGGGGAAACATAACCTCCATTTTTAAAAAGGGAAATAAGGAAGGCCTGGGGCCTGGGGCCATTTAGTCTCACCTCTGTGCCTGGCAAGACCATGGAGCAGATTCTCCTGGAAACTATGCTAAGGCACATGGAAAATAATGAGGTGATTGGTGACAGCCAACATGGCTTCACTAAGAGCAAATAACGTCTGACAAATTTGGTGGCCTTCTACGACAGGGTTACAGTATTGGTGGATGAAGAGCAACAAACATCATCTACCTGGACTTGTGCAAAGCATTTGAGACTGTTCTGCACGACATCCTTCTCTCTAAACTGGAAAGACATGGATTTGATGAATGGACCACTCACTGAATAAGGAACTGGCTGAATGGTTGCATTCAAAGAGTTATGGTCAGTGGCTCGATGTCCAAGTCGAGACCAGTGACAAGTGGCGTTCCTCAGGGGTCAGTATTGGGACTGGTGCTGTTTAACATCTTTGTTGGAGGCATGGACAGTGGGATAGAGTGCACCCTTAGCAAGTTTGCCAACGACCCCAAGCTGTGTGGTGCGGTCAACAGGCTGGAGGGAAGGGATGCCGTCCAGAGGGACCTTGACAGGCTGGAGAGGTGGGCTTGTGTGAACCTCATGAAGTTGAACAAGGCCAAGTGCAAGGTCCTGCACATGGGCCGGGGCAATCCCAAGCACAAATACAGGCTGGGTGGAGAATGGATTGTGAGCAGCCCTGAGCAGAAGGACTTGGGGGTACTAGTGGATGAGGAGCTCAGCATGAGCCAGCAACGTGTGCTTGCAGCCCAGAAGGCCAACCACATCCTGGGCTGCATCAAAAGCAGCATGGCCGGCAGGTCAAGGGAGGAGATTCTGCCCCTCTACCCTGCCCTGGTGAGACCCCACCTGGAGTACTGCATCCAGCTCTGGAGCCTTCATCATAAGGAGGACATGGACCTATTGGAGCAAGTCCAGAGGAGGGTCACAAAGATGATCAGAGGGCTGGAGCACCTCTCCTATGAGGACAGGCTGAGAGAGCTGGGGCTGTTCAGCCTGGAGAAGAGAAGGCTCTGGGGAGACCTTATGGCAGCCTTCCAGTACTTAAAGGAGGCCTGTAACAAAGATGGGGAGAAACCCTTCAGCAGAGCCTGTTGTGACAGGATGAGGGCTAATGGTTTTAACTAAAAGAAGGTAGATTTAGATTAGATATAAGGAAGAAATTTCTTACAATGAGGGTGGTGGAACACTGGAACAGGTTGCCCAGAGAGATGGTTGATACCCCATCCCTGGAAACATTCCAGGCCACTTTGGGTGGGGCTCTGAGCAACCTGATGTGGTTGGGGATGTCCCTGCTCCTTGCAGGGGGGTTGGACTAGGTGACCTTTGAAGGTCCCTTCCAATCCAAAGTATTCTACAGTTCTATGGTAATAACACAAGGGGCAACCCCCACAAGTTACATTTTGTGAGGTTCGAGTTGGACATTAGGAAATATTTTCTCCATGGGAGAGTGTGGCACAGCACTGAAATACACTACCCAGCGAGATCATGGATTCTCCCTCCTTAAAGGTTTACAGGACTTGGCTGGCCTCAGTCATGACTGACCTGATCTGGTGACAGCCCTGCCTCATTTGGGATATGTACTAAGTGACCTACAGAAGTTTTTTGCAAACAGCATTTTTTAAACATCTAATGAATTTCAGTGGGGCCAGGATCCCTCCCAGATGATATTTATTTAAATGTATTTAAAGTACTTAAAATGGAAGAAGCATGGTGTAGCCAGGTTCAAGTATGCTAATGGTTGCACTTCATTCTGAGCATACTGCAGTACTCCATCAATTCAACCCAAACCAGAAATTGCTATTGCAATTGCCCTGGACTCTACTGACTTGAGTTTGAATCATTTTACAAAGCACTCTTAACTCTTCAGGGCCTAAATTTCAAGGTTTTATGATTAGCTTTATATCAAAGTTCTTGAAACACAGTGTACACTGAGAACGCTGATAAGAGACCATCAAGTGATTTCACAGCCTTTCTCAACACACAACCTCTACCGTTGTTGTTGTTTCTAATGGTTTATGGTTCTTAGGAGAGAGGCCTTGCCCTTCTAGACAAAATAACATCACTTAAACTAAAAAGGAGAAGGAATGCTTGTGCTTTTAGTTCCTTGCAACTAAGTTTCCTCTAGCCACTACCTATGGAAAGGGATAGCTAGCCTGTAAAACTGTGCAGTAGTTCAGAAACAGCTTCAAGTGCAAATTCTGGACTTTACAGACCTGTGTCATGTCCAAGTGAGATGTGAAATATCTCCATCAACATCTGAATATGTGACAGGAAGTAAAGCTATTCTAGTAAGCAGCATGGAAATACCAGTTTCCCCTCCATTACCAGTGCATCTTATTGGAAAAAAAAGTGCAAAATCCCATGTCAAAATACATAAAGAGGTAATGATAATGGTGATACTCTCCAGCCTTCCAGTCCTCTCAGTATCCCTATGCTTCAGCTAAAGATAGACACTGTATTTTGGATAAGTCTACCCGAAATAATTGAAACTAGAGAAGGGCAGAAAGGAAGGAAAAAAGGAAGAGTGATTCAGATAGACAAAGCTGTGCTTGGCTGTGATTGATGTCAGGTCATGCTAAACACAGCAAATTTAGTGCATAACAAACACCAAAACCACAAAGTTGTACTTAAAAGCAACCAGATTCTGCAAGGTCTCGATCTGATCAACGCCCTTGGCCAAACTAAACAACATATTAGTTTCTAACTAATTTTGGTTTTGGATGAACTGTCAAGTAACAGATACAATTACTGGGGTTTAATTTTTGTTTTTAAACAAAAGGAAAGTTTATTTAAACTTTCAATTTCTTCCAAGACTATTCAAATAAGAAATTGGATTAAATTAAATGAAATTATTTTTACCCTGTAATCTTCTTCCCTTTTCTCCAGCTCTAGTCAGCGCTATGCTCAGACCTCAGTTGCGCTGCCTCAGTGGGACTGTTCGTGGTGTCAGGCCAATCTTCCCATTCAGGCAACAAACATCCCACTCTCATGGGTTGTCTGTCACAGGAGCCCCATGAACTGCCTTATTGTCCTCTTTTGCATGGAAGAGTCACAATCTACAAGACAACCTAACCCATCACGGCATGTAGAACAGGTACTTACAGCTCAGTATTGAAGTAGGAGGTGACATCAGGATCAGGCACACCTGCTACAGCAAAATTACTGCTCCCAGTGTCAACCAGAATATTTAACTGCCAAAACAGAAGAAAGGAGAGGTGGTTTTCATAACCAAACAGACAAACAAACAAACAATTGAAGTATTTGTCTAAACTATCTTCATTGTGAAAATGATGATGAAAGTGGTCCTGAAAAATAAATACAAAGTGTCGCTTTTGGGAAAGATAGGCTGCTGCAGCCCCCTTAAAACAGCTGATTATGCTGACATGCTTTAAAACAGTCGTGTTCCTGGAAGGGTGAAAACCCGCCAAGCCTGTATTCACACAGCAGATGAATTCATGACCATCTCAAGTTTCTTTTTGGCCCAGCCCAACCTGGCTCATCCAGGATACAGGATGAATTGTGTACTGTTTAAAGCACTATTTGTGTTAAAGCTTATGAGGTTTCTAGGTAGGGGCTGAGTACGAGGCTGAGCAGAAATAAGCAGAAGCACGAAGCTGCTTCGTGGCTTGGAGAACATGGGAACATTGCCCAGTTCGTCCCAAGCAGCAGCAACCTACCACAGCTTTCATTGACTTCAAATAGGAGGATGGTAGTTTTATAAACACTGTGAAAGGCATGGATTGAAAGGTGGCCTAAGAGTGGGGCACTTGTTCGGTTCATTGGGAGGATGATTTAGGCCAAAAATTGCCAAAAAAACCCATATGGATAAAACAAACCACCTCCTTTCCCCATTTGGCTTAGGTTAGCAGGCTGGTTCACCACAGCTGCATGACAGCTTGTGCTAGCACAAATCAGAAGGTAACAGCATGGGAGTGAGCAGCCAGATGCTGCTCTTTCACCTCTTTCAGTGAGACCTTGAAACTACAGGTGTCATTAAATGATGATTTAAGCCAGTCAAAGACTGTACTACGATCAAAAGCAGCAGTTATGCTTTTTTCCTGCTCTTGGCTGGATGCTTCCCATGGCTTCTCGGCATAAGCGCTAGCACCCATGGGGCTGTGCTGCAAATCTGATCAGGTTCCTCACCTAGAGTCTACAGTTACAAAAAAAAATTACAGACAGCTACTTGAAAAGAGATGGTAGGAGCAGATACTAGAAAAGGGTGATGGTCTCTTTTGGTGGCAGTGTGGTCTCAGATGGGCCTAAAATGATTGTGAAATTATGCCCTAGGCAGTAGAGGGTGCCTCCTCCTCAGAGAAATATTAAGGAATTAAGAATTTTCCTGTAGGAAGGAGTGAGACATCAGGACTGGGTTGCTCATGGTTTGACTCTAGCTTGAACCCACCACTTTGGTAGT
Organism: Tetrax tetrax; assembly: GCA_009806455.1. Classification (NCBI taxonomy): domain Eukaryota; kingdom Metazoa; phylum Chordata; class Aves; order Otidiformes; family Otididae; genus Tetrax; species Tetrax tetrax. The sequence goes on along the minus strand of WHYT01017417.1, from coordinate 162,479 downwards.
TCTCATCACTCCTTAAGACGTGAGGCAGGTAGAGATCTAGCACTGAAAGTGTATGTGGGAAGGGTAAGAGAGAACAACATGGGAAATGAGTTTAGTGTCGGCAAAGGAAGTGGAGCAACAGGGCCAAACTCAGAAAGGAGAGTAAAGACAAAGGAGGTTAAAGGATTTGGAGAAGATATACTGAATCCTTCTTTAATAGATTTAAGACTGAGCATAGACAAAAAAAGTGTGATGTTAAAAAACATTTTTGCTTTGCACATGGTGGGGAAGGGAGGAAGTGGTTGCCCCTGTTAATATAGTATGGGACTGAGGAGCTCTGAGTTAAAACATGAATACAAAACCAACCAGTAATCCATGGGACTCTCTTTTGAACTGCATGCATGCTTTGTCATTGGTATTCCCAGACTTAATTGTGCAAAAATTTTAAGATGAAAAAGAAAAACTCACAGCCTTAGTCAAGTTACTTACCTGCCTCACTGCATCCCACATCTTAGATTAAGCTGAGACAATACATCAAAATTTCTTTTGCAACCACATGAGCTAGACATAGACATTTAAAAACAAAAGGATATCTACAAGTTCGCGTTGGCTCCGGGAGCTGAGGCTTTAACAGAAAAAAAAAAGAACCTCCGAGGCATGACTTGCAATAAAATCCAACGTTTGCTACATACTTTATTTGACAATATCAAAAGTCTAACATTTTGTCAGCTACCAAACAAAGTAAGAACTATTCATTCCCCCCGCCCCCCCCAGGGATAAAAATGATATTAAAAATAAATAACAAAGAGCGGCTACAATGTGTGCATCTATAGGACTAACAAAGTTGCCTCAAAGGGGTGCTGCAGGGCTTAAATTAACTAGCCTTTCGGAGGCAGTCTGTGACGTTTGAGTAATTGGCACTATATATCAGCTGCATAAATACATGTAGGTGATGCCCTAGCTTCAATAATATGCATGACACCATACACAGCGGAGGATTTGGGAAAAAAACAAAACCAGGCCCAAACAAAACCCCAATCACTAAATATGACATATATGAAAGATATTTTACCCCCACACCTTAAATAGAATGTTATCATCACAGAATTCACAAATCACTGAAGAAAAGGGCAAATTTACTACCCACAGAGCACAGAGCAAATCAACATTTCCAAAAGAAAACAGATATCGCCCACAATTAAAAAAAAAAATATACAAAGCCAGCTAACCATGCAAGCGCCAGCCCACTCGGACACAGCAGCATTCACATGACAGATCACTATTGAGGCTGACATTCTCTATCCGCATGTTTGTGCGTAATGAGATGCGGGCGGCCGGGGCAGACACTGATTTATTGTAGTCCTCACAATAGCGCCAGTGATTAGCAGCTCATTTTGGGGTGGGTATAACTTACTGAGTTCTCTTTCTCTCCTGGCTACCCTTTGGGTCTGGATTTTCTTTGGTGCCTTCACATCTCATTAAGAACCACTTTCATGTTGTCACCACTGGAGCCTACTTTATTCCATACTGTCTGCTGCCGGTTTAATGGTGTTGCTGGGGGAGCTTCAGGCAAGCTCTGGTGAGTCACAGGGTGGCAACCCCGTGAGCTATGGTCCAGGACTGCGGGCCCTGCTCTATTTCCAGAGGTCAGCCCTGCCCTCTCCCAAAAGATAAAGCCAAACTTCCTCACTTCGCCCACTCCCCTGCCACTGCATTGCACTGCCCAGCTTACTAACAAAAACTCAAGTCGACAGCACCTCAGCTTGATTCACTGTGTTAATGGGAGAGTGGTTATACCTCTCTGTGCCTTTACCTTTCTGCCACAGGGACAGAAGACCCTGATGCTGAGGCAGAGCCAACAGCAGTGGTAGCATCCTCTCAGCTGCCTCCTTGTGAAGCCCCAGAGATGGCGAACCAGGACTCTCATGGGCAGATGGAGCAGGTTCCTTGGGTTTATTACGGCCACCTTGAGTGAATCACTTGCTGTCACAGAGAGCTGGTTATGTAGTGATCACCTTGTGTTGTCAGAAAATGTCAGATGAAGTCAGATTTTGTGAAAGCCATAGTCGGAGAGACACGGCTGAACGAGGCTATGAAGGAAAAACTGCCCAAGGGCTGCTGACGGATCACGTGCCCAGCATGAAAAACAATGAAAGACTACTTTCCATTCACTTTTGGAGGCTCAGAAGGAAAGCCTTGGGTTTGTTTTTTTTTTTTTTTTTGTCTTCCAAGATCAATTTCAGACCTACATAGCAGAAAGCATACAGCAAATGTAAAAGGCCATTTTTTTTTTTTTCCCCTGAAGGTCACCTTTACCACAGGTGTGGGACATAAAATCTGCACCTAGTGCCACACCTGGAGATAATTTTGCTGGATGCATTTCCTATACGGAAATAGCATGAGTATTAATAAGAGGTTCATAAAGATCCCTAGCTAGAGCGTAAGCAAGATAGTAACATCCACCCCTGCCACAACAAACTTACAGAGGACATCTGACACCCTATCTATATGCCATAAAGTTGTGCTTTAAAAAGAAACAAATCCAAAACTGTTTACTGAAAGTCAGGAACATTGAAAGCAGAAGCCTCCTTAGGCCATGCATTTTGTATATTTTCTACTCCGAAAAGGTAGAGACACTGAAAAAACCTCAGTTGTAATGATTTTTTTTCAACTGGAAGACAAACACATTGTCAATACTTCAAGGATCCCTCAAACTTTCCAGTGCTCAAATTAGCGCCAACATCAAATAGCACTTACTGTCTGCTCTCCTGCTTCAATACTTTAACTTACCACTATGTCTTTAATATTTTTAAGCTTTCAATTGCTGGATATTGTTGTAATTTGATATCAGAAAAAAAAATTGCCTATTGATCTGTCATCTTTTTTCCATTCACCAGAGCTTCATCTGTCTGGTTCAGGCACCTGCCCTAGCTATTGCAGCGGGTGGCGTCAATACGACGTCATCAACACCAGGCATTATCTATGCCTCATTTAACAACCTGGTCAACAGCAAATTGCAGTTCTCCCACCGCGCATTCAAAAAGTGACTTCCTTCACATTTTCAGGGAAAAGTGATAAAATGTAGCAATAATTCAATTTCTGTTGCATAGGGATTGCTAGCTTCTTCTAGCAGTGACAGACCTTGCCTCTGTTCTGACCTATACCCTACTCAGACTTCGTATAAGGTGTCTCTTTCCTGCTTTAGTTTGAGGTTGGGAGTTCTTGGTAACTTTCAGAAAAATATACAAAACAAATCCCACGGGCTACAAGCGCATAATGCATTTATTTGAAGCAGCTCTCTGCATGATTTAGCATACACGGCCTTTTCCAGGTGTAGAATCCTAGGGCTTGCATGCAACCGTGTTGCGCTGTTGCTTTTGATGTAATTCCCTGGGTAGCCCACACAGAGCTAGTGACAATCTTCATCCCCATTAAAAGACTGGCCCATGGAAAAATCCACTGTAGTTTTTTTTTTTTTTTTTTCAAGTTAACAGGTCTGGACCTTTTAGGCCAAGCAATAGAGTTTCACCACTGGAAAGAATAAAACAGACTGCAAAAATCATAGAATCATAAAATGGTTAGGGCTGGAAGGGACCTTCAAAGGTCATCTAGTCCAACCCCCCTGCAAGAAGCAGGGACATCTCCAACCAGATCAGGTTGCTCAGAGCCTCATCCAACCTGGCCTTGAATGTTTCCAGGGATGGGGCATCAACCACCTCTCTGGGCAACCTGTGCCGGTGTTCTACCACCCTCATTGTAAGAAATTTCTTCCTTATATCAAGTCTGAATCTGCTTCCTTCTATTTTAAAACAACAGACCCTACTAAAGAGTTTCTCCCCATCTTTCTTACAAGCCCCCTTTAGGTACTGAAAAGCCACCATAAGGTCTCCCTGGAACCTTCTCGATGTAAAATGCAAAATGTATTTGGCTCTTAAACCCTACTTCAGCTGAAGCACAGAGGGGAAAAAAAAGAGGAAAAAAAAAAAAACCTGAGCAAGATTTGCACAGATTGACTCTATCTCATTCAGCCTTACATTTACTCTGGGGTTCAGTCAAAGTCTTAATGATAGGCAATCGATAGTTTCCACCTCACAAGCCAACAGACCAAAGAAGCTGGCTCCGTAAGAGTTCATGATAAAAACTACAAGCAATCATGCCTTCTCTGAGATTTTAACTTGACCCAAGAACACCCCTTTCTTTTCGCTTCTCTCCCATCCCCAATAAAGAGAGCGACCATTCCACACTAGTAACATTCATATGCCGTTCAAAATCTTGTCCTGCTGTGCTTTCATGAGTTCTCCCACGCACACACTTAAAATAGGGCTTATAGTCCTACTCTGCTTGATGGAGTATGCCACACAGTGAACTATCACAAAGTAAAAATGTTTTTTGTCCACATATAGAGACTATAAATAGGAAGCATCCCATTACCGGCTCATGAGCTGTTACCACAAATCATGATGTACTGGCTTAGCAGAAGTCCACCACATATAACAACCCCTGAACTTGTAACATCTCTTAACCCCTTCTCTTTCTTATTTTGTCCCACACATAATAAACCGTAGAGAAAATAATTTGCTAGACAGCGCTTAAAAAAAAAGGTGCAAAGAAGTGCTATATTTCTTCTTAGGGATTAGCAGCTAGAAATCATTTGGGTAACAGCTCTTCTTCTTCAGGCTGGTTAATAGATAGGAAAATTAGTTGCCAATTTAAATACCGCCTCATTTAACACAACGATTCCTAATTACATTATCAGCCCATCTGGCAAGAATTGCTTACAACCATCACACGAAAAAGAAAACACACTAGCAGCTATATGCTGTGTTTACCCACAGTTATTACGTGTTATTATTGGCACAGACTGTCAGTCAGGTTATTTCAGCAATTTGTTTCTACAAATTAATAATGTTACAATACACAGCATCTTTTTAAGCACGAGTTACTGTATGCATTTTTTCTGTTACTTGGAATTAGCATTTCCAGCCTACTTTCTAATAAATAAATTCAGATTAGGCTTTAATATAGATTCTTCATCTGTTCCTCTTAAGATACAGAAATAAAACCTAATTAAAAGATGAGTTAGAGGAATCTTTGGATGCACATCTAGATGTAGAGGCCTGAAAAGTTAGACACAAACTGAAAAATCCTCCACAACGACACACTTATGCTGGCAGAGTAATACATATTTTGCTGAATAGGTAAGACTGAAACCAAAAAGGGGTAAGTCTGTTGATCGTACAACAGACCGGCACACTGCCCCTCAGCACTGGGGCAGGGACGAGAGTCTCCCGTTTTTCATTGCTCGTAAGCGGTCCCTGGCCTGAAGCAGCCCAGTCCTCATTGCTCTGCATCACTTGACAGAAGGGTTGAGGTTGGAAGGCACCTCTGGAGGTCATCTGGTCCAACCCCCTGCTCAAGAAGGGCCACCTAGAGCAGGCTACCCAGGACTATACCCAGACAGCTTTTGAATACTTCCAAAGATGGGAGACTCCACAACCTCCTTCAGCAACCTGTGCTAGTGCTTGGTCACCCTCACGGTAAAAAAAAAGAGTGGTTTTCCTTATGTTTAGAGGGAACCTCCTGTGTTTCAGTTTGTGCCCACTGCCTCTGATCCTGTCACTGGGCACATCTGAAAAGAGCCTGGCTCTATTCTCTTGACACTCTCCCTTCAGGTATTTGTATACACTGTTGAGATCAACCCTGAGCCTTCTCTTCTCCTGCCTCAGCAGTCCCAGCTCTCTCAGCCTTTCCTAATGTGAGAGATGCTCCAGTCCCTTAAGTGCCTCCATGGCCCTTTGCAGGACTCTCTCCACTACATCCACGTCTCTCTTGTGCTGGGTAGCCCATAGCTGGACACGGCACTCCAGGTATGGCCTCACCAGTGCCAAACAGAGGAATCTAGAAACCAGCTCAGCTTTTTGGCTGACAGCTGCATGGCCACTGGTGACGATAGAGGAACACCCCACTCAGAGCCAAATAACTCTCTGCAGCTTGGACTGTATGAAACTTCACTTTTGAGGAGGAGGAGGGAGTCAGGCCCACACGTTACGCTGAGTCCGGGAGAAGTATTCCTTGGTAAGGTGACCTCCTTCAGTGCATCACAGTAAAAACAGACCTATTTGCTACCACCTCCAAAAAAAAAAAAATCCTCCCGTAGCTGTAAGAAGAATTTAACCATGCAGCCAAGATAAGAGAGGTGGTGTGAGAAAGAAAAATGGAGTGGAGGTTAATGACTTTCTGTTTGTTCAGCAGGTGGTGCCTACATTTCACTGCAATGCAGTGAACACTGGGGACACAGAGGAAGGTGATTTATTGCAGCATGAAAACTTGGCCAAACCAGTCAAGTATACCGCTAAAGATAATTCTTGCTTTTGTAATGGCAGAAATTTGTCACAGAAACTATGGTGTGTTTGTAGGTTGTGGAGTAAGCAGGAGAACAAATGGCAAATGGAGGCTCTTCAGAGCTGCAGCAGATCAAGCCCACCAGAGCCTGGTTGGTGTGTGCTGTCATTCCCGTCACCACATTCCCAGCTGGTGTCAGGACCTGGGATTTGACCTCATATCTATACTACCTTTGCATTCACTCTCTCCCCTAGACACCTAAAACACTCATTGATCCCTGGATACTCTTACACCCTCACTGGGCCCAGCAGAAGACAAAGAATCTTTTCATGATCTGCACTGCTATACTTGGGAGGAACACCTTATTTTTTTTTTCATCTCTGAAAAGCAATAATCCCTTCCTTTACCGGAAGATTACAAAGTACTATCTGGATTAGCCAATCTAGTCGTGTTTAAGAGCACTGCGTGTTTCTGTAGTTGAGATTTGTATTAAAAACACAAATGCTAAAATGACTGATTGGTCTGAAGTATAAACTTGCTAAACTAAATTGTGAGTTGAAATATGAGTATCTGACTCTGGGACTGATGAACAGTCATTCTGAAGAGAAATATTACAGGAAGTGCTTTATATATATTATCATTTTGACAATAAGGGAAGGCTATTATGGTTTAAAGAAAAAAAAAAAACAGTCAGCCAATCAATCCTGGTAACAAAACAAAATATCTATTCATTTCTGCACTCCCCCTTCTGCCAACGCCGTTGGTTCCCTAAACATTAGCATTCGTTCTGCACATGCTGTCTCATGTGGTATCTTATTTTTCAGGCTGAAATTTATTTGCTGTGTCTAGATTTATCATACAACACATCCATCCTATTCATGCTATATGAACATGCTTTGCTGTTGAACATGAGCTATTACTTGCTTATCTTAGAGCTGTGTGAATCGTAGCAATTTTGTCTCCTTGCCTTTTCAAAAAAGATTAACCTTTTTTTCCTCTTTTTTTCTTCTTTCCCAGATACAAATCAGTCTCCCATATCACACCTTACAGCTGACAGAGAACACAGTTGTGTGAAGCAACCTTCTTAAACCAGCTACAGATGAAGTCACACCCTCTTCTAGGCATTGGGTTTTAAGGAAAATCTGGGCTAGTTTGAGAAAGTAACAACAATAATCTAAAGGTCTAGAAAAATGTCACCTGTAAATAACCATTGGAAGGCTTGGACTGGTTTGGGAAGACTGAGGAAAACTGTGAGACTCTGTTAAAAGACATGCGGTTGCCACAGAGATTCCCAGGGAGCCAGATCTTCCAGAACAAAAAAGAATTGCATGTGAGCCAACTGGTATCTTTACCAGCCTTTCCCAATGTAGCCAGTAACACACATTAACATCAGGTGGACTGTTTATTCTTACTAAAGCAGTAAGGCACCAAAGTGCTCAAAAATTGAGTGAGTAAAATCTATATTTTCTATATTTATACTAAACACGTTCTTGAATTGAAAGATTAATGAGTACCTAGATAAATGGAAGATTAAAAAAACCCCACAAACACACCCTGAGGTTCAAGAATGAATGCGGGAGACATCAGCTATTTGCACTTCAGTGCGGACAGAGCTCTTGTTAAATCTGAGAGCATGTTTCCACCTGTTAGTAGGTGTATAGGAATTAAATCGATCAATTTTGTGATAATTACAGTACAGCACTGACAAGACTAGGGAGACTAAGCCGAACGCGACTGGGACCAATGCTCATGTCTAACTGCAAGACTCACAAGGAATCCCCACGCCCACACAGCCTTAGTTTGGAGACGGGCTACCTCTACGCTGTGTGCCGCATCTAAATTAGTAAGCATCTCACCCAGACCTCACTCCTCCATCCCCAGGGAACATGGTGGTGAAAGGTGTTGGAGAGACAGCTATTAATCCAACAGCTAAAAAGACCTGAAGGCTGTCTCAACCACCAGCCTGACTCTCGGAGATACACTCGTGAATGCCGTTACAGATTTCAGAGTTACCTTCTCAAACTAAACCTCTTTCTTGCTTCGAAACCACCAAGCCAGCACTGCTGGGCACTGCCCTGCAGGATCTTGAATTCTTTGGAGCCATGGCCAGCCATATCGGATGGCTGCTAGTTCATAGAGCTATGGGTGCTGTAGGAGGACCTGAGGAGATGGACAGCTTCTAGCTGCGCAGTAAAGAGGAGGGCAGCGGAGGTGGGCGAAGGGCCGCACAGCTCTATTCCACAATGCAGGGGCACACGCACCACCAGCCATTGGAAAAGGGGTCTGCTGGGCCTCCACAGCTCCCTCCACAAGCCTCTGCACTTGTACACTTGCACTTAACCACAGCCTGTCTTGCTTCATTCCCGAAGAAAACCACTGTCAATTTTTTTTCAGTTGACCTGAAGCTAAACTTTCTCTGTTAAAAAAAGACAACTACCTCACTGAAAAACAACAAACCATCTACCTCAAGTGTCTTAGGTTAAATGTCTGCTACGTCTGTTCTGTTTACCAGTACTACTTAGGGCATGATTTTTCTAAAAATCACAGTCTTATGTTAAACAATTTTAGAAGGTGTTTTTAGGGAGTGGGGAAAGCAAGAGGAAGACGAGAAAGGGACTCATCATGCTAATATGCTACCTTCCAGAATATGATATCCAAGGAAGGCTTTTTGCCTTTTTTTCTTTTTTTTTTCTTTTAAGGAAATGAAATCCGTAAGCCTATGTTAATGTATTACACCTAGTGAATGATTACAGCTAGAAGCTACATACAATTCAGAATTTCAATTTTCTGAGGCTTTTGCTCTTCAAAATTAGCTTCCAATTTATTTTGTCAGGTCACTCTTTTCTTTACCTCTGTTGTTCACTAGACTCAGAGAAACTGATGTCTGGAAAAAAAAAAAAAAGGCATTTTTAGTTCTTCTTCTCTACCTAGCTTCAGAAGTCCGACACTATGAAAACCCAACAGTTAGTTTTGAAACTAAAGCAACAACCCTCCAACTGCAGTATCTGTAAGACTGAAACAGTTTTACACATTTGCAGAGAGCCAAGCTATACTAAGTAAACTCAAGAAGGCTTGAACTGACTAATCTTTAAACCTTCCTTGTGCTGTACAAGCTTCTACACCATGAGTCACTGACGGTGTTTGCTGTACCATTTGGAAATAACAGAATTAAATGAGGGCCACATTTCAAACTTCAACACAGCCCATGAAGCCCATTCCTAATGCTCTTGAGCGCAGGCTAGGAGGCATCTCTAACCTCACCAGTGCTGTGTTTTTTTTTTTTAAATCTCCCTTTTTAAAAGACACCACAGTACCTTTGCCCTTCAGCAGCAGGCAGAAGCCTCTCAGGAGAGATTCAGTCTCACTCCTGTATTTCTATCTCCATTAAAAGGTCTCTCCTTTGCACCAAAGATCTGAGCTTCAATATCAAATTTAAATAAACCCCTGGATTTCAAATTGCACTGGAGATGTTAAACCAAGTGCCAAAGCTGCTCCTGCAATATTTAAGAAGCTTTTGAAGGCAGCAATTAGCTTTGAAAAAGGCTACATTTTGGAGACAGGTAGGAAGAAAAAAGTTTGCAGGACAGCAGTGAGAAAAATCAGTGTTTTGAGAAGGCTGCGCGCCAGGTCTGATCTCTTCCCTCTCCTCCCGCTGTCAACTTGCTCTTGTAGTGACACGATTCTTTTCAGGCTTTTTTCCTCTCCTCTGTCAAGATGTTAGTTCTGGAGACAGGTGTTTGTTCGCAAAGGTTTTTCAAAACCTGGAGAGCTGCGAGAAGGAGAGGTGAAGGCAGGACACTCCTGACACATCAGGTCTACCCGTTCTCCCCAGAACAGGCTGTTCCCTGCGGCACTGCTGTACCCACACGGTGGGACTGCTCATTGTAATGTCCTTTTAGCCACACTTACTGCCTGCTTTCAGGAAGGGCTTGCTTATTGTTTTTTTAGTGCTTTTCTTCAAGAAGGACACTGAATGTTTATATGATGTTTTCCAGCTGTTCCCCTAAAACCGTATAACAAAATCAAAGTGGATAAGCATAACTTTTCTTGAGTTTTCTTCATCCATACACTGCAACAGTGAAACAACGGACCTTCCCAAAACATGAAAGCCAATTGATATTATTACATGGGAACCCCTACCCTGCTGCTTAAGTCAAGTTCACGGTTGTGAAAGCAGCCTCTCCCTCCTGGAGGCCAGGAAACTACTGACAATCATAGAATCATAGAATGGCTAGAGTTGGAAGGGACCTTCAAAGGTCATCTAGTCCAACCTCCCTGCAAGGAGCAGGGACATCCCCAACCAGATCAGGTTGCTCAGAGCCTCATCCAACCTGGCCTTGAACGTTTCCAGGGACAGGACATCCACCACCTCTCTGGACAACCTGTTCCAGTGCTCTACAACCCTCATTGTAAAAAAATTTTTCCTAATATCCAATCTAAATCTACCTCCCTCTATTTTAAAACCATTACCCCTCATCCTATCACAACAGACCCTGCTGAAGAGTTTTTCCCCGTCTTCCTTATAAGCCTCCTTGAGGTACTGGAAGGTGGCTATTAAGTCTCCCCGGAGCCTCCTCTTCTCCAGGCTGAACAGCCCCAACTCTCTCAGCCTGTCCTCATAGGAGAGGTGCTCCAGCCCTCTGATCATCTTCGTGGCCCTCCTCTGGACCCTCTCCAACTGGTTCATGTCCTTCTTATGCTGGGGGCTCCAGAACTGGACACAGTACTCCAGGTGGGGTCTCACCAGGGCAGAGTAGAGGGGCAGAATCACCTCCCTTGACCTGCTGGCCACACTCCTCTTGATGCAGCCCAGGATGCGGTTGGCCTTCTGGGCCGCAAGGGCGCATTGCCAGCTCATGCTGAGCCTCTCGTCCACCATCACTCCCAAGTCCTTCTCCTTAGGGCTGCTCTCCATCCATTCTCCGCCCAGTCTGTATTTGTGCCTGGGATTGCCATGACCCAGGTGCAGGATCTTGCACTTGGCCTGGTTGAACTTCATGAGGTTGGCATGGGCCCACCTCTCCAGCCTGTCCAGATCCCTCTGGATGGCATCCCTCCCTTCCAGTGTGAAATCCTATGATGGCTCACTCGGATCCCTAGATTAGCCAAGATTGTTGTACATAGGGAGGTAAATAAATTAGCACACACCTTGGAAAACCAGCTATGAACTCTGTGTACTTCAAGGCATGACCTCTGCTATAAAAATGCTACAACTTGTTCTTCAGGATTGGACTTGCAGCACCATCGGATTTTATTTAACATACACGAGCTGCTACCGTATTTCGTATTGCCAAACTGGGTTGTTTCAGCCTGGGGACTGGAAAAGATTGGTCCCATACTCTAACTCCCTTCAAATACCTCTTCCCCACCTGCCATAGCAGCTCCCACCTCCATTCCTCCCTTTCTGCCCAGAAACAGCCACAATTGCGTACTTTCACACATCTCCTGGATGGCAAAGGAACGTGACTAGATCTGCTGCTGCAGGCAAGGGGAGGGAGGGAAAAGATCAGGAAAAAAAACCCCTAAGTCCAGATGTGTCAAGCACAAGGACTACAATCTGGTTATTCTGATTGTATTCCCTGCTAGAAAAGCTGTGCCGTGTCTCTGGGGAAAGGCTCAGGGTCAGGCAGCTGCCCGCTGGTCCGTGCCATCTTAAGCAGCCACGGGAATGTACGCGGGCGGCCCCAGGTTTCAGAGCACAAACAAGGTGATGCAACTCCTGTGGTTTTATTTCCTGGGTAATTAATATAGGGAATATAACAGACAGAAGGCTTTTGCTCCTCATTCCACCTGACCTATTTAGGATATTACCACAGAGCAGAATTTGATTGTCATCACTGGTATTTCTTGGAATTATACAGGCGAGTTCAAAGGCACACATAGAAAGCAGCTTTCCACTTCATAATACCAGGAAGGACCCCTTGATCATGGGGGAAAAAAGGTTAAAAAAAAAAAAAAAAAAAAAAAAAAAAAAGCTGTTAAGCAATGTCACAATAATATGTTTCATTTATTAAAAATATGAACAATCTTTTAAATTCTTATTTATTCTAACATTTTTACTTAAAATTTGGCAGGGCAATTTAAAAGGCAGATTTGATTCTCAAGTGAAAGACAACATCATTTTTAAAATTTTTTTTTTTTTTTTTAAGCAGCAGTGTTCTTCCCCCTGCTATTGGACTCATTTATTTCTCTCTCTCCTTCTCAAACATGCACACTTTACTCTTTACCCTGGCTAATACTGTAGAGGCAGCAGCTCTGGGAAATGAACTAGCTTCGCCTTTGGCTCATACATCATCACAATCGTTAACCAAGTTCCACTATAAAAATCTTTATTACACAGGAGAACAGAGGCATGCAGGAACACAGCTTTATTTCCACATACCGGGTTGAGTTTGTAAGGCAGGAAGTTAAAAGACTTTTTTTATGCTCTCAAGTTGGCCAAGTCTGCTACTATGCAATGCAACATCACACAGAAGACAGCTTTCCACTACCCATTCCTCCAAATACCAACCTGTATGTAGGAGTAAGCTATCTTCTACTTTGGCCAGGGGTTACAACCCAACATGTGATGATGGTACCTCAGGTCCTACAGCAGCCCAGGGCTTCAACATTTATGTGCTACGATTCAAGTGCAGCCACGTTGCTGCCTACATGCTAGAGCTGATGGTACTCAGGCCACTGGAATTGTGGAAATTCACCCATCAGCAACGGCAAACATGGTCACGCACACCTGTCGTGGAGAGTTTCCAAATCTGAACAAAAATGTGCAGATAGTATCACTAGCATTTGGTCACTTGCCAAGAAAAGGTCAACCTGAAGGCTCAGCAGAGTTCAAATGAAAGTTCACTTTAGCTGGAACATGTAACACACCCCAGCATTCGCAACTACAGCCGCTGAGAATTCTTCTGAACTTTTTTTTCTCCCCATACATTATTTATCTCAGCAGTCCAAATGCAAAAATCTGGCACTTTGGATCATGTGAAATGTTTGTGTTATTCCCTGAAGGACTTTGCATCCGTGAAGTAATGAGAAGATTATTCTGTGACAGATAAACTGAAGCACTGTGACTGCATCAGATGTTATCTTGCTACAGCACTTCTCAGACTTTTTGAAAGTGTGACCACCCTTGGACTCCTCTGTCTGATTTGCAACCTGAGAGTCACAAAGGAAAAAAACAAATGAATTAAAGAAAAATCTCTTTAGTCACAGAAAAGCATCAGTAGGACTGATGAATCATTTTCTGGTATGCCTCACATTTCACTCTTACCCATTGTAGACATCTACTAGACAGCACAGTGAATGAAAGCATAGGTCTTTCCATATCACGCTGAAGTGGCATGATCATATTGCCCTGAAGACCTTCCAAATTAGCATAGCGTGCTCTGTCTTGAAAAGACGCTACAACTGGTAATTTCTTATGCCACAAACCCTGACAAGTCAAGGTTTCTGTATCAACAGGTATCATAACGGAATTTCAGAAGTAAAGTTTCCAATTAGGTAGAAAAAAATTAGAGAAAAAAAAAACCTCCCTCAAGATTTTGCAAAGTCGCAATTTCGAAAATAGATCTGAAGTCTGTAGTTAAAATTGACACCCTAGTATCTTACTTTCTATGCCAAAACTACTGCTGCCAAAGGCAATCTTCAAAATTTACCTTCTGCTGATCTGATGTATTTTTTTCTTCCCTAGTACCTCAATAAAATTTTTAAGGGGGGACACGTAGGACCCAACCTTCCATACGATGGCTTATCAGGTAAGCCTTTTGTTTCTGTAGAAGCTCCAAACGCCTGATCTTCTCTGGTATGAAGCCTTCTATGGCAGCAAAGTAAGAAACAGAGTGAGCCTGGGTGGGTGAGAAAATTCTCACATCTGGCCTTGATGTGACCCTGAGCACAAGTCGGAGCACTGTGGCAGGCTCCGAGGTGCTCATCTACAGACCACTCTCGCTGGCAGATCCACAAACAAACATCAAGGAATTATCTGAGAGATGGCTACCAAAAAGAGACGAGCAACCTGATCTATTTGGAGATGTCTCTGCTCCTTGCAGGGGGGATGGACTAGATGACCTTTAAAGGTCCCTTCCACCCCAAGCCACTCTATGATTACTTTTTCCTTGTCAAATGGCAGGAGCTGGCCTTTAATGCTAGAAGGCTTACACTCCCTCCCTCCCTCAAGCAGAGAGGTGACTCTCAGTTCTTGAGTTGTCATCTTTTGTCTTAAAAAAATAATTTAAAAAATTAATTGGACAAAGTAGTGCTATCAAGCAGTTTTAGATCCCCAGGAAAGGATTCATTTGTGTCTTTAAGGAGGAGACGCTTACCAAGTGTTACTGCAGTGTTAATACTTTTCCTCTTTTAAAATAAAACAGGACTAGCAACGACTTGGAGACAAACATTTTCCCTAAACACATGCAGTCTCGCTTAACAGCAGTTTTTGCTAGTAAGCAGGTACAAAAATAAACCAACCATAAAGCTAAATAAAATCAACTAATTTTAGTACTCACAAGCTGAGCAAAGAGGACAAAAATCTACAAGTAATTTACTTTTCACAATTTCAAATTATTACCAAACAGTGGTGAGGGAAAAAAATTATTGTAGAGTGCAATTAGTGTCTTAACAGATTCCCTTCAAAAAAGTCTTGTAATTATGCCACATTAATTGTGTTCAATGAATTACAATTTTCACTCAAGTAAGGTTTTTTTCCTATCTAGCTTATTTGCCTCAAATTCCATTCTGCCATACCCCACAGGTTTCATCTATTTGAGGATGAGGACCCTTACAAAACCAAACCCAAAGTCTAGAACATCTGTCCCCCATTGCCCTCCCTGTAAAATACTCTTAGAAAGAAAATAGCAGCAAGAGCAGAAGAAGGAGAGGCAGGCAAAAGGATGAACGAGGGAACAATTCTGCTGGAGGAGAGAGAAGGGGGGGAAGAGACTAGTATTTTATCAACCTTTGGCAAAAGAGGGAGCAAACACTGACTCTGGCCCAAGGCTTTCTGAAGGCACAAGAGCTGACTTTGCTAGGTGACTGCCCTTGCACAAGTGTGGCCAAAAGCCCATCAGACAGCCATGCCTGGAGGAAGCCCGCCGAAAGGGCTGGGCGCATGGGCAGTAGCAGGTTCAGCGGCCAAACTTTCACCCCAAGAGGAAGAAGTTTAGCAAGGTCCTTGGTGAGGTTCTCGGGTTGTACCGGGCTGCTGTGGCCTTTGCTGCACAGAGCACGCAGACGCTGCTGTAGCAAAACCAAGACACATAGTTGACGCAGATGCAGACGTGCTCAAGCTACCTCAGGTGCTGCCAGCATGTTGCGGAGCCACCCAGAAAAGCACAGTAGATTGCCCACGTGAGGCTCTCCGTTGTTGCAACTAGACTGTTACCAACCCGAGTCGGCTGGTTTCTACTAGCTTGGTTCTTTAATGTCGCAATTCAATTGCTATGGGTGGTTGCGATGTAGGCACGCACAGAGGAGAGGAGACAGACAGCTAACTTGTTATTCTAAAACTAAGGGAGTTCCTGTGCAAAAACCTGCCAATAAAATCTATTTTAGTCCTGGGCTATTCCAAGTGCTTTGAAGGACACTGAACTAACAGACACAAATTTGAATGAAAAACCTCTTAAATTTAACAGCAGCGTGGCACCTGTAGAACACGTACTGCAGGCATGTGCTTCACGAGCTCAGATCTACATAGCAAAACCAGGCTGAAAAGTAGCAAGATGTATGACAGCCCCGTCAATGGCAGGAAAAAACACTTCCTTTTTCTGAGACAGCCGAGCACTGCCTCCTTTCCTTTGAAGATCTGATCTCAAGTACTAATCCGGGCAGAAACACGAGCAACAAGTACCTTCACTTATTTGCACATATTATGATTAAATCTGTACTTCACAGCCAGTGAGAAAAGGGAGAGAAGTACGTCCGATTCATCCTGGAGACGCATACGTGCAAGGGTATGCTATTGTATCAGCTTCCTTTTTCCAATGTAGCTATCCTTGACAATGACCAGATAACATTTCAGGCCAGACTCGCTTCACCTAAAGTAAGTGAGAAATTTTCAAAGATAATAATAAACTGTGGGCGCAATGTAATAGCTTACATGTCCTTGCAGACTTGAAGTCCTAAGTGCCCTTCAGAAAAATAAAGACCCTTGCAAGCTGTAGTAGTTCTCAAATATGTCTTGCCAGACACTATCCCTAGAGCTCACTGCTTTCTGGTTATAGGAGGGGGAAAAAAGGAAAAGAAAAGAGACTCCTTCCTTAATAATCCCAAACATCCAAACATACAGGAATTCCATGTGGGCTTTCTTTTGTCCACTGGTTTGTTTTCATCTAATTTCTACTCCAAATCCCAACTAATTCACTCCTTAATAATAGGCAAAATAGTTATTTGCTCACTCTCTACTCTTTCAAAATTTAACTCATGCTTTTGCCCTCATAGGGGATGAAATGCAAGGAGCGGTAAAAAGTGTGAACCTGACACCTATTGCCACCACTCTTGCTCCTCACAACAGACCTTCTGCCCCTACCTACCAGGATCTGAACGCACAATTGCAACAACTGAGGACCCTGGATAATAAAGCTTTCAGCATTTCTCTGAAGGAGAGAAAGCACCTTTAAGGAGCGCTTCTGGGAACAGTTAGTGGGGCTCTAATCCAACTGATTTACCCTGGGAAAGGGGAACCTCCTAAGAACGACCTTGATGAGCCTCTTCCATGCAGTGTCACTCTGTGCAGAGACACTACAGGCCATTGCAGCCTGCTTATAAACACAGCAAGGCAAAGCCTTGCTACCAAACACGAACAGTGCTGTACTCTACTCAGGCCAACTGTGTTGTAATGAATACTCGTGTTTTGGGTTATTTTTACAGTACAGGCTCCACTACCTCCATGCAGTTCCCTTTGCAAGGGCTAATTTTGTATGGAAGAAGGTGCCAGAATGCTAATTTGTAAAGGCAGGGGCCCTTCTGCCAACCCAAACCTGGTATGTTTGTTTGCTTTGTCTTTGGTCAAAAATAAATTACACGCCACTGCACCACAGTGCATCTCTGTATTAGTCCTGTCTCTTATGACTTTTGGGTCCTTGTCCTTTTTATTTCGCAGACATCCAACAACAACAACCAAGATCTACCCAGTTCATCATTTAACAATAGGAAAATTTTACATTTCAATAGTACTTCCGTTAGAGGGATCTGGAGGGCTTTTGATGCTGCCACGTCAAAATACTCCAATACACCACAGCACTCATCTTTGCTCCTCAACCCTTCCTTTTTTCAGCTTATTAAAGAGCTCAAAAATAAACACAAAAGGTGTTTATACCACTACCTCATACAACAAAGACTAGCATAAAATAGGCATGATGAGGCAACAGTACTTTCCTTGCAAAGATTTAATGCAGTCCAGATGAACTTCAAGAAAGCTGTGAAGAACATGGGGTGCTTTAAGAGTTTGACTATCCTATTGGTCAAAAGCTCGCAGGAGAAACAAAATTAATATGAACAGAACTGCAGTGAAGATAGTGAGAAAAACCTAAATGATCTTTGATTTAGTTCCTCGCAGTGCTTATAATCTCAGGGCAGGCAAAATAATAAAAGATAGAGGAAAGGAATTCCATCAGATTATTTAAAGAAATAAGAGGTAAGAACCATGCACACAATTCATATTGGGCTCTTGCCATCTCATATTCAAATCCAGAATTGGAAGAAGCGCACCTATATAGACAGGTGTAAAGCACCTAATCCATCAGAAGTAGGACACATAATAAAACATCCATGAAATAAGAGACAAATACATCACACTCTTCAATACAACAAACCTTCTTTCTCACACCTTTCACAGAATTCTTAAGTAGAGCTGCATGTGAATGAAGGAGATCTAATGGGGGTAATGACAGCTGACACCGATCTGCTAGCTGGTCTGGAGATCTGATATGATTAGAATACTGTATTATAAAACTGGAAATGGTCAGCAATATGTTGGCTGCAAGCACTTTGCAAAACTGTATTGACTGCACTGAAGTTTCCTCTCTTGAAAATAAAATAAATTTGACTTCACACAGCTGCTCTATTTTTATATGGTCAGAACATGTATTTCAGAACTGCTATTGTGAAACTCAGTTCTGTGCTGTGTTTATCTGCTATATGACAAATCAAAATTGGAATGAAACCGAAACAGTGTACCTTAAATGACCTGAAAAATGAAATTCTTTCATAGTAGATTCCTTCCAAGAATGGAAATTAAAATTTCTAAAAATGCAACTGAGCAGTAATGCAAGCTCAGTAGTGCTGAAGTCTTTCACACATGCCTATTCCCCATTCTGGCACAGTCGTAGGCTTTCAACACTAAACGCACACACTTCCAAAGTTACCAGGCACCAGCACTACCATAACTGCGACATTGAATCTTGTGCCTCTTCTCACAACCTGCTACTTCGTTTCGGTCTGCTACTGCCTTGTTTGCATTTACCCATCCCCTCGCCTGCAGTGGCGGCTCTGCCATCCACCCTTCTGCTCCGACAGCGCGGAAGCGAAATCATGCTGCTCTGCAGCTCTTCTTCATTGCCAGTATCCTTCTTCCTTCTTGGCAAAACTTCAGGGCCTGCACGGGCGCAGTGGTCCTGGGAGAGGCCTGGGCAAAGAAGGGAATGAGCTTGGGGAAAAGGCCCATGCTGGAGTGGTGCAAGAGGAAAAGAAAGGTGTTCAAGCATCACCTCACACTGCAGCTTCTAACACGATGCAAAGTCAGGCTGGAAGGAGCATTTAAATCAGCAGGAGACATCTCTCCTTTTCTAACCTGCTGGTGGCCCACTCTGACTCCAGCGACTACTTGCCCAAGGAGCTTAACATGATCCCAGCATTTGGCAGTATCAAGATACTTGCTTTTAGTATGAGCACTGTGAAGGATTCAAGTAGCGCTAGCCTGTAGCGGCTTTGCAGCTTTCTACTAGTCATCGCAAAGCAAAAAAACAAGTACATTTGGGATCTTTAAGTCTTCCAGTTTGAGGCAGGGATCGAAATAACAAACTTGCTTCCATCAAAAGTAGAGAAAAAAATGTAACTGCACTCTACTGAGTCACTACACTGAGATCTGATTTTGGAAACACAAGCGCATTTATTACCTTACTTACAACCTCGGCGGGCCTACTCGTGAATAAAACTTCTAATGTGCTAAGCACCAGTGGCGGTCTTTTAAATAATGAACTTTGCAAGGACTCAGAACTAGTTCAAAATAGTAAAAGCTTTGCAACCAGATTCAGAGCTTTTTTTTCCAGATGGGGAAAAAAAAAAGTCACTGAGGCAAGTTTATCTGAAACCTCACGTCACACGTAATACAATACTAGCTTTTAATCATAACTGAAGCCTCCAGGTGCAGCACGTTTCTCCCTCTTAGACCTCCAGTCACATTATCAAAAGCCTGTCATATTTTTCGCCCTCCATTTCTTCCAATTTCAGAATCCCCCTAGACACGTAGGGAGATTATATGCTTGATAGTCACTTCTACCTAAAATTATTTTTTTCATTTAAGAGATACTGAATTGCATTGTTAGTCCAATCAAATCTGGTATCTTGATCCTGGCAGAAACCAATACTGAAAGTTCCCTAGAGTAATGGAGCACGCACAATGCCAGACTAATAGCACTAGTCAAATATGCAGCGCACAACAAGAAGGAAAAATTATTTCACAGCCTCTGTGGCTATCAGGCCACACCTTGATACGTCAGA
>WHYT01017417.1:0-142428 GCA_009806455.1 Tetrax tetrax | reverse complement strand
GCGGGGCGGGGGGGGGAGGGGGGCGGCAGCACTGAGCACCGGGAGAAAGTTGCGTCTGGGCTGGGGAGGAGGAGGCAGACTCCCGCCCACCGAGGAGAAGTTTTCCCACCCCCGCAGCCCCCGGCCCGCTCTTACCGCCTGCGGGGGGGTGCCGATCAGCATCTCCAGGTAGTAGCCGCGGCCGGAGTCGCCTTGTAGATTCTCCACCATGGCTAAAAAGTTGAGGGGCCCCCCAGGATCCGAGGCCAAGGCCAAGCCGTCTCCGCCGCTCAAGGGATCCGGCTGCCGGTTGCCGTTCCCCGGCCGCAACACCACCGGGGCGGGGGGCGACCCACCGGGGGCGGTCGGGTGGGACACCCGGAGCGGGAGGGAGAAGAAAGCCCGGCAGATCCCGGCGGTACCGGCCAAGAGGAGCAGGAGGCCGGGAGCCGCCAGCGCCGTCCCCATCCCGGCAGCTGGGGGTGGAGGGAGCGGGGCTTCTTCCCAATTGTAGCGGCTCCGGCCGGAGGCAGCGGCCGCCTGGCTGCCAGGCTTGGAGCAGCCGGAGGGGGGAGGAGGAGAAGGAGGAGGAGGAGGAGGAGGAGGAGGAGGAAGAAGAAGAAGGGAGCGGCTTCCCCACGCCCCAGCTTCAACTCCCCCCTCCCCCGAACCGAGCTCCTCCTCGCGTTTTTCCCGCACGGACCCCAGGCAGCCGGAGGGGCCGGGGCCCCAGCCCCTCCGGCTGCCCGGGGACCGTGCGGGAAAAGTTGCTCCAGCCCGGTGCCCACGGGAGAAACTTCCCTTCCCTTCCCGGCTCCACTCATCCCAGCCCGCAGCCCCGCTAACGGAGCGTGGGGAGAAAAAGTTTCCGAAAAGGGAGGGCAGGGGGGCGGGAGATGAGGCTGTGGCCGGGCATGGATGATGAGGATGAGGTGGGAGTTCAGGGCCGCTCCGGGATGCGGGTGGGTCTCCCGCACGGGTGTCCGTGGCAGTGGGTGCCTGCGGCGTGGGTGACAGCAGCCGGGTTTCACGGCAGCGGCGGCTGGTGCGAGGAGCGGGCGTGTGGACATGCGTGTGGAAATTCATCTGCTGCATGGATAAGAGCGAGGCATGAAAGGCTTGGGAGAAAGCCTGTGAGCCTTTTAAATGTCTTAATCATGCGCGGAATTAATAACGGCAGTGAAGGGCGGCCTTTCGCAAGAAAGGAACACTGAGGAGGGAATTAGTCTCTGCACCTCTGGAGTGATGACAGTGCCAGGTAGATCATGGGATGGAGCAAATAGCCCAAAAGCCTTGAAAAAATAACACAGGGCAAGTCTAAGCAGTCATTTTGTGTTTGTTTCTGACCCTTCCCCCCCCATTCTCTAGCAGATTAAGTTGAAAAATATCCAGTCTTAAGTCATGCACACTCTCAGAATCCCCTGACCAATTTGCTGTCCTAGGCAGCCACCCGATCTGACCTGGTGTGTAAATCTGCTCTGAGCTGTGTGAACTGAGATCCCTCCTCTGCCACAGTAAACAGCAAGGGCTCCCTCCCTTCCTTGAGAGGAGATAATCATGTGCAAGATTTCCAAGTGTTTCACAGGCATTAAATGAAGTTTCCCTAGGAGGTGGACAGTACTGCTGTTCACTCCCAGGAAGGCTGAGCAAACTATTTGCTGGAAGGTTACTCCAGGTGAAGCTGTTATCCATAGCCTTTGCCAGAGTTGCTTCCAGAGGATAATCCTTAAAAAGAAATCCCACCTGCCCTTGCTGAAGGAAAAAAAGGTGTTTTCACTTTTTTCACTGACGTTTTTCAGTACTCTGGCTCTCTGCCACTTAAAATCTGGAGCCCTTGCTCGTACTTCATAGCTCTTCCCTTGTATCAGTTCAGCGCCTCTGATGCGGTTGAGCACTTTCTCCGGCATCGAGAGCAGGAGGTGGATGTGGTCCCTGTCCCTGCTGCCCACAGAGATCTGCATGGGGAGCAGGAAAGGACTGTAGCCCTCTTAACCTCTCTTTTGCCACAGCTGGGGAGCTGAGAAGCCTGCAAGGGGCTTGGCCTGGCTGAGGAGGTGGAGAGCATAGGCAAAGCTTGCACTCAGGAGGTTATTTTACTTGCAAGGAAACTACATAGCCTAGTAAAAGGTGAAATTGTGCAAACTTTGCCTGCTGCAGGGAGCTTTCTATCTGCCTGACAGGTAGGAATGTGAAATATTGCAGTCCCACTATGTTGTCTCACCTGCTCTAGATAGAGATGGAAAATGCTGCTCTAGGCTGATGGCAGCTGAACACCTGAGGGAGCGGCAGCGTGGCTCACACGAAGAGGTTATCTCCAGGGTGCTACAGTAATGGCTTTTCCTAATGTAGCTGGGATAGCGACAGGTTATACTGTAAGGCCTGTCTGTTCGGAGCTGAAGCTGAAGGGGAATTGAAATGCTTGGGGCTCTTCATGGGTGAGCTGAAAACTGGAGAAATGCCCCCACCCCTTTGAAAAAGGAAATGTGAAAAGTAATCAAGAGTATAATTGAACACCCCCTCAGAGTGGTAGGGATGTATTTATAACAGTCAGCCGCTATATACATTTTGTTTTAATTCTTTTACAGTACAGTAAGTCTTCCCCTTGCTGCTGTTGCTAAGATACCTTACCATACTTCTGTGTAAAGCAATCCCAGTCAAAAGTGTATAGTTTTCGAAGTATAGAAGATAGAGCATAGCCTTCAAGTTTTCAAGAGAAAACTTGTCTTTTTTCATACTGTTTGTTAAAAGTTCTTCCTGTCCTGTTTTCCACAGACCTCAATAGGTCTTGTAGTAAATGCATATCAGACCACTGCCACGTATGAAGTGGTGTATGTGTAACCTTTCTGCCCTCCCATCGCATCATCACAGCAGGGCTCTTGTTCATGCAGTAGCCTGTTGTGAGGTTTCTGCCTTGCCTTGTCTGCTCCTTTATTTACCTAAGTATCTGATAAGGCTTAGGCTGTGCCGTGTGCAGGTGAGTCGTCCTGGTGCATTTATGAACAGTGGCAGGAATGGGCCTTAAAAGAGCAATGCAAACAACTGCTTTTGAAAGAAGACATTATGAAGTCCTCCTAGAGAGCTGAACATAACTATATCCAAAATGTTCCTCGGAGGGCAAACATCTGTGTGCAATGAATGCCACTGCCATCAATATGCACATTTATTTCTTTCTGTATCACATACAGAAAATAAATGAAATGCTAGAAGTTTAGGTGTCTGTACTCCTTGTTTTCTAGAATATTTGGAGAATCTTGCTTTCTGTATTTTTGTTATTCCAAATGTGTATTATTTAAGTAAATAATAATAATAAAATCTTTCACCATCAGCCCTTGTGAACAGGTATTTTTAAAAATTCATTTGTCCACTTATAAATTTGCAGGCATATCTTGACTTTGATCCAACTCTGCATTAATTTAATTTGATGGTATTGTGCTGCTTTAAACCTTGAGCCACTTGACAGTGAATTAACATATATCTCTATAGCATAACCTTCTCCCAGTATTTACAGAATACACCGCATCATAAAAATGCAATGTCTGTGTTACGGACAGGGTACGTATTAACTAAGTCAGAAGGACAGTTGCTATATGGAGATGTTAAATCAGGACTGTAGAGAAAACAAGCAGGAGTGGAGAAGGCGGCTGAAGATGCAGAGGAAGTGCTGGAGCTGATCAGAGCAGAGGACCTCTGGATGGCTAAAAAGAGATCCTCGCCTTCCAAAAGAGGAAGCTATTAGGTGACTGCTCAGACCAAAGCGGTTCTCTGCTGTGCATCTGAAGAAGTCAGGCTGACCTATGCTATCATTATGCAATGATAAGGGCAGATGAATACAAAATAAAGATGTCTATTCTAAAATTGCTTTGTCTGCTTTCTGTGTTCCTACCGTTAGCCTAATCAATACTTCAGTTTTAAGAAAACTGATTGGTGTTTACCACTAATTGCACACTGGGACTGAAGGAAACCCATCTGGACCTGCAGTGTACAAAGGGTTACTTTGCAGAGTATGGTAGCCTTAGGAGAGGGGAGATTTTGTGCTTCCTGAACCTGTCTGGGAAATGGTCTTCTCTGTCTGTGGTCATCTTGCAATCAGCTTTTTCATGTTTTGGGCCTAATCCGGTGAAATGTCGCTGGTAAATGACAGAGCAGTGAAGAGTCAAGCAGCAACAGACTGCAAGATTTGGCTCTGTCTGCCAAGGCAGTTTGTCTTCAAAGGTAACAAACAAACCAGGTGCCCTCTGGGGTGAGAGATGTGCCACCCAGAAGAGCTATTCCAGTGGTACTGCTAGGGCTCTAGTAACATCTCTTGTGCCAAAGTGAGGGCACGGACAGTTCAGGGGCTTGTTTAAGGACAGAGCGTATGCACCATGTACAAAGACCATCCAAAAAGAATCTTGTGGCTGGAGAATATGTGGTTGGGGGTGTAGGTGCAAATGTTTAGCTCCCTTCATGTCTTTACTGTGAGTAGAGAATCTCAGTTAAGAGCATCTTCTTTGATCACTGTCTATGCAATTAGTTTTCTGAATGATGATATATCCCTTTGGCTACAGTTGAACACATGAGATGTTGAAGACCTGGTTGTCTTCTGTCAAACTTTCATTAAAAAACAAGCAAAGTATCCTCCTTAGTTGGTGTTGAAGGCATGTAACCACTGGTGGAGCCTGGCTGAGCTGATCTCAAAGACTTTGTTGTGTGATAGAAACTGTCACCCAGTTGGGTGCTGAGGTCCCATAATCTTTTTCCCTGGAGCAAGATCCTCCACCCCAGCAGGATTTCACAGGATGTGAGCTTCTCTGTACTTAGAGCATGAGGGTCTCTTCGCCGCAGAAATCTCCGTGCCCCAAAATGTCACCTTTCTCCCCTGGGTTCTGAAGCCTAAATACACCACACCCTCTTCTCTGTCCCACCTCGTCCCTTTTTCTCAAAGGGATGTGTCACCAATCAAAGGGAAAAAATGTGAAACCCAGCTTGTTTTTGGTTGATCCCAGCGCTAGAGCAGAGGGGCTGTGCGGAAGCCGCCATCCCTTGTTCCTGGAAAGGAGCAGGAGCAAAGGAAGGGGAGGCAGAAACACAGCTGCTGGTCCAAGTGGCTCAAAGTAAGGCTTGCTCAGGCCCCGTACGCCGAAAGGGCAGCACAGAGCAGAGGTCAAGATTAGGGTCATGGGCATCCTGATGGTACAGTGCTGTCAATACGTGTGGTATTATGTTTGATTTGTCTGATTTTTATCACTTTTAGTTTGAATCTTGCTAGCAGTGGGCCTGGTGTAGCTCATTGCTATCTGGGAGAGTGGCCATATGAGCTTCTGTCCCACATTTGAGGCAGCCTGCAGAATTCTTCATGAATGCATTGGCTGCTCTCAGAGAAGTGTTATTTCTCTTCAGAAAGCTCTGCAGACTTCCTCAACTCTATTCTGTAGCTGGCACCACAGAAGAAACAGTTTATGGGTTAAACCTTAAAATGATCCAGTATCGACCTTCTGATTCCAGGCCTTCCTACACCACAAACAGCAACGGTTATAAATTTATAAACTATGAAAAATTAAACATGCAGTGAACTATAACAGCACTTTAAAAACGGCACATTGAGAGTTGGCACATACTGCTGAGATTACTCAGATATTTCCATAAGCATACGGGGCTGGTACAGCACTAGCAGACTATCCATTTATTGTTAACAGTAAGGAATTGCTTGTTAGTGAGTGTTCAGGAAAGCCATCAGCTTGGTCAAGATTTTTCAGAAGTGCTTAGACATCTACAATGTTTACTGGGAAGTGGAGAACGTGGGATAGAAAGTCCTCCTGGAAGTTTGGGCACTGGTTGCTTTGGGGAGGTAAATGCATGGGATATGGTTTTGTTCCAATCCACCTGTGTGCCAGATGTTTAATGAGGAGATTACAGGGGTGCTCCTGGCTGCATCCCACTTAACATCTACAATAAAGAATGTTTTTAAAATAAGTTTCTCATTTAATAGAGCTGTGGGTCTATGTTTATGGCCATTCTTGGAGAGACTGAGGAATTTTGTGATGGATCATGTTGTTTGACCAGCCAGTCTTGAGTTGGGAGATTGCTGGCTGTCTTAGTTTTCTTCGTGGCAGTCTGCATAACCACTGCAGTCTGGGAAGTTCAAGCACTAAATGATCTCACGCATGGCAAAATCAGTTCCTGCAGTCTGTCTTTATAACTTGCTTTTTTTTCTTTTTTTGTCCACCTTTCTTTCTTACCCTGATGCTGACCATGGCAAAGTCTCTGAAGACTGGATGCAGCAGGTATGTTTTACCATAATCTATAAAGATCTGCAGTTTCCCTAACTTGGGTTCCCCAACTCAGCGACTGCCTGCTGGATATAGAGCTTCCTTCCTTTCCCCTCTTCCTGGACCAGTAAATTACCGGATTCTAGCTTAAATGCACCGCTTTAGTAAACAAAATCTGAAATGCTGAAGACTGAACATGAACCACAGACTTCAGACCAAATGTTTGTGTGACGCTTGGATGAAGGAGAATTTGGAATGACAACCTAGATACAAGCAATTAGTAGGATTAATTAAAGATCCTTAAAAATCTTTTTTGTTTTGATAAAAGATTACCTGCAGTTTGGCAATGAGCTCTTTATTTTTTATTTTTGGCTTTTTAGTCTTGAAATAATACTTTGTAATTTTTTTTTTTGCCAAAAGAATAACAGGGACGTGAGTCAAGTCTTCTTCCCACTTCCCACAAAATTATTACACTGGTCTCAGTGGCCTTGATCTAAATAACCTATTCTGTATCCCATTTCTTTCTGATAAAAAACAACCCAAAAGCTCACCTTTATTCTTCCACAATTCTTAGAAAGATTGAAGTGTTTCTGTTCATGCATATGAAGATAAACATTTGCCTGAGAAATGAATATTTTGCTAGCAAAGTAGTCCACTAGCACTGAAATATTCTTGGCATCTAAGCCATGGGGAAAACCCAATGCATCTAAGAGAGGTTTGCAGCTATCGGCTTTGTAAAATAAGGTCTATCCTTCTGGGCCTCTGGAAACCTCTGAAATGCTTTACTGGGGCTAGAGAAAGGTGAAATGGAATCATGTTTTACAGAATGAACTCCAGTGGCAAATGTAATGGTAGTTCATGATGCACCAGGGTATATTTAGCTTTTTGAGTGTCTGTGCTAATGATAAGGCCCAAATGCTGCTTAAAACTCACACATACTTAAAAAAATCTGATAATGAACTGTTTTCAACTGTGAATGTTGGACTCTTTCTGCAGGATAGAGCTAACAAATTGTTTAAGTGCTTTAAGGTTAAATAAGTCCATTAGTAAAAGGACTGTTATCCTACAGTCGCCTGACAATGACAGTAGATGAAATGGTCTAGATAAAATATGTCCTAAGGCAAATCACTCTGATCTCTTTCTAAAAAAAATGAGAGCTCTGTGGTCTTAGAAAGTTTGATTACATTATTGATGTGTAAAATGTTACATACCTTTGCACTTCAATTTTTCTCTGTCTTTACAATAGTTCAT
This sequence comes from Tetrax tetrax, assembly GCA_009806455.1. Lineage (NCBI taxonomy): Eukaryota > Metazoa > Chordata > Aves > Otidiformes > Otididae > Tetrax > Tetrax tetrax. The sequence continues at coordinate 134,950 of WHYT01017417.1, read as the reverse complement.
TATTCCTCAACAGATACAGGCTTATAGGTCTTCTCATAATTTATGTCTCCTGCCATTTGTTTCAAGTATCCAACAATGAGAATAATTATGCTTGCCTTTTGGTATTCTTTGTTATCAGCAAACAATGCATCAGGGAGGCTGTTTCAGAGATGCAGACTCCCTCAGGCAGCCAGCCAACATAGGCAGAAGTCTGAACACAGAGCTTAGAAAACTTCAGGTGATTCTTCCCTCATTTGTAATTGTAGAGCCCACTGAAGTAAGCTAGATTGATTTGCTGCTTGTAAGGGCAAGATCTAGCCATTTAACTTCAATTTTTCTTTCCTTCGTAATAGTTTATACTGCTTCTTATATTGGACATCAGAAATACATTACTTGGATCTGGTTGCATGACTTCTGGTTAGTAACGCTCAGAACCTCAAATTAGAGAAGCTTATTACTTTGCTAAACCTAGAGGCTGCAGTTTTTTGGGCTGCAGGTCTGCCAGAGACTCATCCTATTTTCTGCAAGTTTGTTCCTGGCCTTTCTGTTCCTGAGAAACACACTGGAGAAAAGCATATTGTTCTGCAGCTTAAAAAAATCAGTCCATTTGGAGGTATTTCTATGTGAGAAGCAGATCTGGAATTTCCAGGTACTAGAAAAAAAAAAAAAAGACTTGAAGAAAAGTTGCCTATCTATGAGATAGATCTCTTCTATTATTTTCATAAAACCAAATCTGAGCATAGTCATAGTTATTATCCTATTAAAAATCAGTTTACACGTGCTCAGTGCAACCCATCTAACCCATCTAGCAGCAAATTTCTTCCAAGGGCCCCTTTTACACTGAACACATTCCATCTCTTTGTTGGTCTTCACATTCAGGCTGGGGAGTGCTGTTTGGTCCTGGTGTGGGGCTCGGTAAAGAGTTTCTTTGGAGCTGCTGCTCTTGGGCACTGCAGTGCTGGATACAGGGGCAGAGAACGTGGAAGTGACAATAGACCTCTGGGGATGGTGCAGGAGGAGAAGACAGCTTCCACACTGTAAGGGAGCAGGACTTGGCCTGGCACGCACAGGGGTGTGGACAGAAGAGCTGAGACAGCACAGAGAAATGGACAGTGGCATAACTTGGAGGGGAAAAAAGTGTAAGTATGTTGGAATCAGAGAAACAGGCTATTGGCACAGAGCAGACGAGTCCATGGCAACTTTAAAACACTTCTTACCAAATGAGGATATGTGACCATGAGTCCAATAAGCCTCAGATGAAGTGGTTAGTTAACTAATTAATAATTCCCATAAAGAAATCTGTTCTGTATTTTTTGAGAACAACTAGACTTTCTGTATTCTTACTGGTGTGTCATTGCTTTTTCCTTCATAGTGTCTCTCTGCTGGATGGGTTTATTGACTGCATTTTAATACCTTCTGAAGAACCACACAAAAAAACCCTTCACGGTACTGTGGTCTCCATGGTAAAGGTTCAGCTGCTGTTGCTTTTGAATATGAATGTCAGGATATAGTACTGATAATCTTATTAGTCTGTCTAGGAAACAAAAAAAATAAGCAATAGAAGTTGACTCAATGTTGGAGGTAATCTCCTTTATTAGACTTGTATGAGAATACATGTTTCAAAGAGAAAAAGCATTCAAGAATGGCTGTTTCATCTTTCTCATATAGGGTCTCATATAGGCTGAAGTGCCATTTTTTGACTGTGTAAAAGGACTGAGTAAGTTTTTGGGTACCTTATATTAGCAATACCGTTATCCGTCTCCTGTACTCTCTTAACACCTGGATAAATCTTATCCATTTATAACAAAAGAGAGCTATAACGTGCAGTTTGGGTTCACTCCACCATGTATAAGCAGACTCTGCTTGAAATACTTCGTAATAACCATTTAGATTTGTAGGAAAGTTGGCAGGAAAGCCTTCTGCTAGGTGACCTTTGCAAATGCGTCTGCTGCTGTTGCTTGTAGTACCTAAGAAGATGGTGTTTACTGCACTGGTTTCTCTCCTGGGAGCTGGGAAAGAGGGCACAGCAGCTATTTGAGACTTGGCAGAAGATAATCAGAGATGTCACTCTCCACTCTATTCCTGCCAAATACAATTAGAACTTTTGCTGGGGAGAAAATAATTTAAAGGGTTGTACTTAAATCTTAAAGGGGAATTTAAGATACATGTGAAATACTTCATTTTCAGCAGCTGATGCTGTAAACAGAATGTAGATACTAGTAACAGCAGAATTTGTTTTTCTTGCAATGAATACAAGGTATAAAGAGTTTATTGACTTAAAAAGAAAAACTGAACAAACAGAATAGAGAAGAAAGCATGCATGGCTGCTTTGAAGGAAAGAATGTTTTTATTTCATACTTTGAAGAAATTGTTCAAGTAGTTCAGCCGTGTAAAAATGTGACCCCTCTAATGCTGCCAAGGGCAGTGAGATCAGGGATAATCTGCTGAGGAAATGCAGCTCACGCAAGCCGAAAGGAGAGTTTTAAACTTACTACACCAGTTTTTCCAAGAGTGAAGCATGTGCAGAAAGGGAGACTTGTGCGGTTCTTTGCTTGCTGAAGAATCCTGTTACCTGTTACCTGTTTTAAGGAACATTCTCTCCACTCCTTGCTGTAGATGCATGTGGATACTCCCGTTCCTTCCCAGTTAAAAGTGAAGAGGCTTTAGGAAAACTATATAAAAGTTACATTTCATCTTGCATTATTCTTCTTCCAAAAGAATTGCAGGATAAGTGCCAGAAAAAGTGTAGACCAAATTGGTACATTGCAGGACTATTACACTGTGATACAGAAATCAATGCTGTCATCATTGCTGTGGTAATGGGTGATGTGCACATGCCAGCCTTACCATGATTCTGAGGGTGTGCAAGTTATTATTTCTGTTAATGTGGTACTGTGGTGCTCTTCTACCCTGCTGCATAAATTCTCTGACTCCCAGTTTCCGCTGTAAAATTTTGGCAGTGTTTCCTTTACATAACAGAAGTGGAGAGGAAGAAGAATGGATGGAGACCATTTTCTCCTTACTTCCACATCAGTGTTGCCAGGTCTTTGTGGGTCTGTGAATACCAAAGGGAAGTGGTGTCTGAAGGAACGGCTGTGTTTCATAGGTAGTCATAGGGTCCTCGCGTCAGCTTGAGATAGATGAAGCCTCATAGAGCAGGTCTTTCTAATTAGAAGGAGAGACACACCCCCTCCAACACATATTAATGTCATTAATTTTTTGTCCTTGGAATATTATAATATGTCTTTTTTCCCTTTTGTGAAAAACTCTGGTGAGATTGTTCAGTAGTCCCTTGGAGGTCCTATTTAAGTAGTCTGCTTCAGAGAGTCCTGATGCCAAAGTGATTTTCTGCGTGATGTGGAGATACCCTCTGGCCATGCCTGGGTTTGTGCTTACAGGATTGCTGTCTGGATGGATAGTGAATCCAGCCTTCAGGATGACATTTCCTAGGATATTATGGGCATACACATTAAGCGGTATAGAGTATTAAATGCCTTTGTGGTTAAGCTTTTCAAGTGATAACATATAATACCTGTTAGTCACATGAGGAACTTGGCAAAAATGTATTTTCTACTGTTTGTGAAGAACTAGTACACTACAATAACAGCATGATAGAAACGCTCAAGGCAGGATTTGGGTGACATGATAATTAACTCATGGAGCACCCACTGAATAAAGAGGATAGAAGGTAATCTTGTATAGCTGTCCATTTAGTGATTGCTGCCCACCTTGTGAGCTCAATGAGGAAGAGGTCTTGCAGAAGAAAGAAGACTGTGATAATGAAGCTAAACGACAATTAGTAAAAAGGGAGGAAGCCTGAGAGAAAGTTATACCGATGTATTGGGTCCGGCTGAGGTGGGGGTGATTTTCCCCATAGCAGCCCTCATAGTGCTGTGCTTTGTATTAGTTAGAAAGATGTTGATAATACAACATTGTTTTGGATGATGCTGAGCAGTGCTTGGACAGCATCAATGCTGTCTCTCCAACATTTACCCCTCACCAGTAGGCTGGGAGTGGGCAAGATCTTGGGAGGTGACATAGCCAGAACAGCTGACCCAAACTGACCAAAAGGATATTCCATACCATATGATGTCTGCTCAGCAATAAAAGCTAAGAGAAAGGAGGAGGAGGGTGGGCATTTATTATTACGATATTTGTCTTCTGGAGCAACTGCTACGTGTACTGAAGCCCTGCTTCCTGGGAAGTAGCTGGACAAAGTCTGTTGATGGGAAGTAGACAATAAATATTTTGTTTTCCTTTGCTTTTGTAATGGCCTTTGCTTTTGCTTTATTAAACTGCCGTTTTTTTTTACCCGTTAGTTTTTTCCATCTTATTTGCTGTCCTTCCCCTGTCCTGTTCGGGAGAGTAGTGATAGAGTGGCTTGCTGGGCACCTGGCATCCAGCCACCACAACTGAAAACCTTAATTCTGACTTTAACTTAGTGCTTGACTATGTATCTTTAATATTCTTTTAAAGTAGCGCTAGTATACACATGCCCATGATTATCTATGTACACACACCCTCTTTGCAAACCCCTATAGTCCAAACAATAATTCTCAAGTTTTAGCTGAGGGAGGGGGTGGGGAACCTCCCTTTGTACTTAGGAACATGAAATGATTCTGCCAGTTTTTTCCCCCTAGGGAGGTCTGAGTCAGTGAAAATATGGGATTACAGTGGAATGTCTCTTCCATGTAGTTTTGAGTCTTGGTGTACTGGAATTCAGTAATGACAAAAGAGCAACCACTTCTGAGTGACTTCTGAACATTGTCCAGGGACCCTATAGGTCAGCTTAAAGCAGAAATAAAGAATGCTTTATGTATTTAAAACCGCAGCAAACCTGGATTTAGGTATGTTGCTACTGAAACTGTCAAGGTACCTATGATGTACTTGCCTATTATTTTCTTCCATCCACAGAGATTATTTCTCTAAGACACGTACAAGGACAGAACCAATGTTACTTTAACTCTTTCAAGTTCATTTGTTCAGTGATATTGTTTTGTATTTTCTTTAGTCTCATAGAGGGTTTATCAGTGCTTTCCCTTCCTTAGCCCTGAGTCCTCTTTCTCCATGTATTTCTTTGTAAATTTAAAATGGATTCCTACTGTATGAGCTGACATCAACATTTTTTTTTTTTTTTTGTAAAGGGAATAACATTGCTTTCTAAAGCATCTTTCTCTTCTATGGACAACAGACTAGAAGAGTCTTTGTGTCTTGTTCTCATCCTTGCCCTGTAACTTATTTTGGCTGTAGTCACTCAACACTTCCATTTTCTTGTTTCTGAAGTCTTTTATAGAGCTGTTTGTGCTACAGCTGAAGTCCATAAGATCAAAATATCCATTTTCTTGAGTATGCAGTGATGGTATACCTATTATAGCAGAGAAAAATGGTGGTGCTATACTTCCCTGCACCTCAGACTTTGTTCCTTCGGCCTGTTATATGACTGCTTTGCCCCTTCTGGGAAGAGAAACCCCAGACACAAGTCAGTAGAATTTACCAAGTTAGGAACATGCTGAAAGAGATTCCACAGGAAAAAAATGTAACCTTAATCAAGCATTAAGGGATGAGCCACATTCTAGCACTTTGCCCTTCAATGCTCTCGCTCCGTGTCATTCTACTACCAGACATCCTTGCTTTGCTCAGGAATCAAGTTGCCAGAGCTGTGTTTGACACTGGGGTTTGTTTCCTTCTTCTTCATTATCATGGTACTAGAGTTTCAATTGACCCTTCTTCCAACCTGACTGACTGTCTCTGCTCAAGTTTTTAGCAGTTTTGAGGAGCTTCTCTTAGCAGCGAGCCCAGGGTTTTGGTCTCTGTGTTATCTTCTATTTACCCTATCAGCAGCACTTTTGCTCCTGGCCAGTGATATTGCTATGCTCATAGCACTCATGTATGTTCCTTCTTTCTTGTCTGCTCACGTACTCATCAATAATTCCTTTTCTACCTCCCTTATCTCCCTCTTGGAGAGACAGAACTGCTTTAAAGATAACAAAAGCAGAAATTCTTTTCGTCCCCTCTGATTCTCACTATTCATCTTTCTTTTCTCACTAGCAACATTCGTGTAATTTTTTTTTGTTATTGCCAAGAAAATGCCTTTTAAAAAATGGTGCTCTGCTCTGGACCCTTCTCTCCCACACTATCAAAACAGGCATGTATATTTTTAAGCACAGTTCACCGTGATTCTTAACTTTGATTCAGTGGATAAACCCTTCCATGTATCTTCTGGTTTGTGCCTCAACATCAACCATATTGTCTATGTCTATTTCTTCATTTCCCTACCTGCCCTCTGCAGTCTCTTAAAGCTTGTGCAAGTCAGCCTGATTTTTCACTTTTCTCTGTTCCTCGTGATCCCTGTCTTTTCTGAAGGCTACCTATTGTTGGTCTAATATTCTTACCTTGTTATTATTATGGCTGTTCTGTTTTTTTTTCTTCTCAGCTTCCTCACCACCTGCCAATCCGAATTTTAATTTTATCAATTTTTCTCATTCCTTGCTTTTTCTACATCATGCTTTTCTCGTCTTGTCCTTTGGAATTTTTTCATTAACTCCTTTTGCTTCTTGTTTGTTTCCATGGTTTAAATCCATTCTTAAAAGGAGCTTCTGTGTTTTATTACTTAATCCCAAGCATATTGTCTCTCATGGATCGGTATTGCTTGTTTTTTTTTTACTAGGCTATACTACCCTGGAAGATAGTTAGCCTGATGTTTTAATGTTTTTGTTGTTGTTTATTTCTTTATATAATCCTCCTCCAAGTGTCATATTAGAAACCATTACAAGGGGTATAGGCCTTTAATTTCCAGATTCATCACTATTCTGTTTCTGCTCAGAACCAGGGTAATTTTAAGATTATATTTCCCAGAAAGACAAAAATATAAGACTTATTTTGAAAGGGATTAAAGATATATCTTTACACTCACTTTTTACACTCACAAGTGTCTTCTTAGTACCTGAAAAAATATTGTACTGGGCAATCCAACTGTGGAAGACTTTGGAGAAGGTTCAAGGCCCAGCTAAATGTAACGTCTTGGGCTGAAGACAATTTATTGGCCTTTTTTTAATCCTATGGATTTTCATCCCATGTGCCAAATACAGCTGGTCATAGATTTCAGAAGTGCTGAATGAGCCACAAGGAGCAAGAAAAAGGCTACAAAACAGTGCTTCATTGGTGCCTGAAAGTCTGGAGGCAGAACCTAACTGTGAAAATCCAAGTAAAATACTTCTGGTTTAGGGATGCACCATATTGTTTAGGGTTCTGATTTAATCTCAAGTCTTTGCATTTGATGTGACACTCAGCTCCTGCAGGCAGATACTTTTGGTCCAAGTCTCACCTTTCAGTACCCCTGCCTCCCCCCCCCTCTCCCTTTTTCTGTCCTTGGCACCTCCAGAGGAAAGAACATTTGATGTGACTATGTCTGAAAGATTCATAAACCAGAATGTGGTTGTTGTGCAAAGTTATTTTTGGCTTTTAAAATGTTTTCAAATGTCCTCTTATGATTTTTAAATTAATTTTCTTGGTTGGAGGCAGTAGTGATTTGTCGTTTGCCATCCCATTCAGAGTTTGACAATAGTGAATGCTGATGCCTCCCTTTCCTATGAGAGGTGAGGAGATGTAGAAGGATCACTTATTTTGGTTGGCCTTTGTAGTAGGAGGAACAGTGGGGAGAGGACTGTTTCCATGGGAAAATCACTGAAAAAGCTGGATTTGTACAATTACTAGGGGAAAGGCCCAGTCATGTACAAACTGAGGAAACCGGGAGAGTTATGAGAAACTGTTTCATATGAAGGCATGCCAGAGAGGATAAAGATCTCTTAAAATGCTCTTAGCTGTAGCTAAGTCTGGAGTGGGCTTACTCCTCTGGTTCAGAGGTGTCAAGCTTGGAGACCTGTACTAGGGCATACAGGCTCTTTAAAGACCTGGAAGGATGGCTGGCTCTGCTGTGCAATTCAGTGATGCACAGCTGCAGGGAGTTAGACCAAGCATCTGATTTCCTGTCTGGCTTATAGGAACCGGCATAGGAAGAGGAGGGGAGAATGATAGTGCTTCTCAGAAAGGGAGAGAATATGCTTTGGGTAAGGGAAGCCTGAAGGGTCTTGGTCTTGATTGTATAGAGCTGCCCTGGGCTGTTTATCGGGGGAGGAAGGGACAGATAGGGGAGTCAAATAATAAGGGCTAGTTGGGCAATTTCTCACTAGGGTGTCATGATGCTCATTAGCCTGGAAGGTGAGACCAGCCTGTGGCCTTTTGCAGTCTGTTATTAAAACAATGGGCTTAGTTCAGGGGCACTGATAGCCAATTTACTGCCGCTTCCTTAACACCTCAGGAGACCGCCTAGATGCAGAAGTGGGTCAGCCCATGTAGAGGAATCCTTTAGATTGAATGTCAGATTGCAGAACACTGCTACAGTGCTTTTGGAGCTCGACCAGTATGTGTGGGTGCTGCTATGCTGAACCAGGCAGATTTGTTGGCCTGGGGAACATCCATCCTGTGGTCCCCTGAAAGACACAGACAGACCTGAAACTATAAGATGTAGACTGATGAAATTGATCTGCATGCTGGACTCAACATGTGGACCTTTTTCTGTCTCCTGCACTGCAGGGTGTTGTATTGTATTCTGGAAGGAATTTTTCTCCAGGAGAAAAACCTCTCTGAAGTATAGTTTCTTCCATGCCCCGAAAGAGTTTAATGCAGACTCACAGCTGGGCTGCATTAGCCATAAATTATAGGAATTGGCAGATGGTCTAGTTGGGCTAGTTTGGAACTAAGGGGTGGGAGGGAAGAGATTTGCACGTGCTTCCCACCTGGCTGCAATAGCAAGGGTATATTTGTTTTGAGGTATTTGCACATCTCTCTGGACAAAAGGCACAATATGGCATTCTGCTGTGTCAGCAGGGGATTCTTATTTTCCTCGTTATTTGTCTTCTCTCCTCTTCTCTGGCATTTTGCTCCCCTGAAATACACCTGAAGGGATGTCTCTGCATACATAGAGACACAATCACTTCAATATCATAGAATAATGGAAAAAGCTTGTTGGAAAGGACTTCTGGAAGTTATGGAGATTGGGCTCTCACTTAGAATAATAATATCCCTGACCCTTTGTGAGCTGTGGCTCTGCCCAGCCAATTCCTTCTGTAAACGTCTGAGAATGGAGAATCCATGCTCTCTCTGGGCAGAGTGTATCAGTGCTGTGCCACACTCTCCTGTGAAGGAAATATTTCCTAGCACCCAACCTGAACCTCACAAAATGTAACTCGTGGATATTGCCCTTTATGTTATTGTCTGGCACTGCAGAGAAAAGTTTGTCTGTGTCATCTTTGTAACTGTCTTTCAAGCTTTTGTAAGCTGCTGTGAGATCTCCCCATAGCCTCTTGTCTGCAAAACTGAAGCCTAGCTCATCTCAGCTTCTCATCTCAGGTCCTGTGTTCTTGGTCCTTGACCTACCTGGTAGCCCTCTGTCAGTCCCTCTTCTGTTTCTCCAGATCCGTGCTGAACTGGGTTCCCACAGCTGGCCACAGTCTTTTCTAGGTATGGTCTCACCAGTGCTGTCCAGAAGATGAGAGCATCTTCTGTGGATATGTTGTCCACGGCGTTCCAAATGTGGCCTGGTGTGGAGTTTGCTGTATGCACAGGGCAAGTATGTTGTTAGCTCTTATTCAGCCTTGTGTCCACCCTCACCCCAAATCCTATTCAGTCCTTTTCAGTTGCTTGTCATTCTTTCCTGGAGTTGCTTCCTCTCAGCTACAAAACTTTGGGCTTCTCCTTGTTGAATGCCAGGGGCATGAATGGTGCATGAATGCCCAATACTCCTGTTTGACAAGGTTTCTCTGAATTCAAGCACTGATGTTCAGCATGTCAACTACTTCTCTTTTCCTGGTGGTCAAGTCACCTTCCCTGATTTCATGGTTTTGTGTAGATGGTAGACAGGGGCCTTGCTATCACATCACATCACACAGCACTTTCAGCACTCTTTGGTAAATTCTGCGCATCTGGTTTAGCTTTTGTGTACAATCTTCAACCAGTTGCTCTCCCCCTGTTGGCTGTCCTCCTTCCCAAACTCTGTGGTAAGCACAAAGGAATTGGACAAGGCTTTAACTTTGAAGACTAAGGGAAAAAAATAAGCATGGAATATATTGCCAGTTTTTGCATTGTCCAGCTCTGTGCCTGCACTGAAGTGCACACTATCTGTGCACGTGTTGTTAGGATGTTCTCAGAGAGTTAGTCTAAACTGCCAATGCTGATTTAAAAAACAATGGTTTTGCATTGTGACAGATTGGCCCTGGTTTTGGTACCCAAAACTGTGTGTCTTAGCTGAGGAGTAGCATGTTCTGTCTGAAAACATCTGTGGAAAATGTCTCAGGCAGTCTTCATTTTGATGAAACAATCATACTTTACAACTGCATCTAATGCAAAAGAATGTGCAGCAGTGTTAAATGCTTTCCTTGAGGTTTTATATGGTTTCAGAGCACCGTAACACTGATCTAAGGACCATGGCTCAGGTGGTACGTGGTAATTCGTTAAATTGCAATGTGATATAGTCCTCAGATTGCTTTGGACGGAGCTGGACAAAAGTAATGTGGAGTGAGGCAGATTAGTCTTCATACTCAGGACTTCTGTTATGTTTAGGGTATTTGTGTTCCCACCTGGGCAAGATCAATGAAACCATATCAGACTGACATCCTTCCTTGTTTTACTTCTACTGATAGGTAATGATCCAAAGAAGAGTTGGCTGGGCCAGTCTTCTATGATTTGGAAGAAGAGATAAATTATCTGAGAGATCAGAAGCATTTGGTAAAGGTGGACCAGAATTGCAGCACGAAGGCATGCTTTCCACACAATGGGAACCTTAAACAGAGTGCTTGTATAACTTGGTAAAGAGTTCAGATTAAAAGATTATGAAACAAGCCTTTTTTTTTTTTTTTTTTTTCCCCTGAAACTCTTTCCCACTTCAAAGGACAAGAAGTTTCCTTACAAGAATGAGAGGCGGTGAATTCATAACAAACAAGTCAAACCACAAGTGCTTTGTGTAATAGTGACCTGCTGCAGGCAAGAGAGATGAAGGGCTCATTTCCTCGTAGCGTGGAAACTGAGAACTGTTGGAGAAGCTGCAGCAGACCATGCACCTTCTGAGCTCAGAGCCTGGCAAACATCCATGCAGTGCCTGGCATAAGTTGAAGTGGTTTCGAAGGAAGCTTTAGTTACCTGCTAAGTAAGTCCAAGGCCCCTTGTGGCTGTGTAAAGAAGAAAGAGGCTGATTCTACAAGCCACGCTGCTCCCTTTTGTGTCCCACGTGCCAGCATCACCTCAATGGACCCTCCTTTAGCAGGAATCAGGAGACATGCCAACAAAAGGCCATTGTGTTAGCTTTTCCTGGTGGAAAATGAGCCTTGTGTAAAGCCTCATGTTGCCTTGTGCTATTTCTGCCCTTCCACAACATCAAAAGATAAAGCTAGTATCCATTGTAAAAATACAGCTGGGAATATAGCTAATATTTCAGGACACAAGTTTGACATGCAGAATTAAGCTCACAAGGAGTATTTGCAAGGAGTACAGTTGGGTATGCTATAGATTTCATTTTTTTTCCCTCGGGAATATCTGAAGCTTAGTAGTTGTCATAAATGCAGGACCTTGTGTCACAATTCTCGTTTTGTCTGTGTAAGACTAGTGTATGGAGACTGCAAAACACTTCCATCGCTTTAATAATTAAAACTTTCCTGACTAACTAAATGTCCAGCAAGTCCTATGTGAGGCAATTAATGTGCTGGGGTATTTGCTCCAAGGCAATGTTGTGAGGATTTGCAGTACCAAACTATCTCATCTGCAGGTGAGAAATGCAGCAGAGTCTCATTTTTTGTTGTCATCAATGCACAGGAAAAAAAAATTACAATTACATATCTGGTAGTTTTCACACTTTTAATCAAAAGCTAATAAAGAATAATGGTCCCAAACCAGAAAATACTGATTACTGTGAAAATATTTTTCACTGTTCATGAACTGTTTCTAAACTATATCTGGATTCTGCAAATCTGTTCAGTGGATCATATAGATGAATAATTTTCAACTGACACGTGCAAACTATTTAGTTTGACTATTTGCCCCCTTTGATATATGGCTGATTGCATGACTACGTAGTTGTTCATGGACTGAAGGGCAGCTTTTTAGGCAGTAGAATAGTAAATATTTGTGCTGCTACATTGAAAAACTCAATTATGTGCAGGCATTTTGCAGAGAATAGATATTTTGCAAGCATTCACATGAATCAAAAAGCTATTCACTGGAATGTTTATGAACTTCAAAGCAGGGGTACATGAATAGAAAAGAGCATAAGAGTGCTTCAGAATTGAAAGAGACATTCTTAAACATCACTTGGCTGTGCCAGCCTTAGGCCAATTGTTGATGCTGTCTCTCTGCTTACTATTTAATATTCTGGTGATATATACACGGAACATTTGGGATGGCAAAGTGCTCTAAGTTTCTGTTTTTCTTAAAATATTTATGTCAACTGACAGTTGTAATCTAGGGGACTGCTCAGAACTGCAGGCAGCTGGGAAAGGGAGTCAAGGCATTAAAAATGACTGCCATCCTTCATAAGAGACAAAACTTTTCTCTTATTCTCTCTTCATGAAACCTGTCTTGCAACTGTTTGCCTGAGTGAATGATCCTGGGATCAGGGAGAGTCTGAGTAAATTGCCGCCTGTTGACTGTTGAGGGACTCCAAATGAAGGCTGGGGAGGAGTATGTGCTGATTTTTGTTTGCCTACATGGAATTTCTGAAGTTGCACCAGACAGCCATGGAGAGACTGAGAAGAATAGAAAGTAACTTGAAGCTGGCCACTGGCCAAACTGAGTAGTTTGGACTGTGACTGTCACACTTGGAGCATGGTGTAGTTGTTTGATTAATAAATTATGTGCAGACTTATCACTAATTTTGTGATTTTTTGGCGAAGAAGGAAATACTGGAATTGGGAAGGAATATTGCATGCAGAAGAGTGGTTCAGTACTGGAACTGGTGCCTGGAGAGGGTTGTGATATCTCCATCCTCAGAGATTACCAAAACTCTTTTGGATGGAGCCTGGAGCAACCTAATCTCACTGTGAAGTTGGCCATGCCCTGAGGAGCAGTGTGGACCGGAAGTCCCATCTAATCCAAATCTTTCTGTGATTGTAGTGTGCTGAAAGAGGTGTCCGCAGGGAAAAAGCAGAGGGCATAAGGCATGAGGTTAATGTCCATTTCCTATTTGGGCTGCAGGGAAGAATTCCAAAGAGCATAATAGCTGGAGTCTCGTCTCTGCGCTGGGAGCCTTGCACAGTTTTTTTTTTTTTTTTCGGCCTTGATTTTCTCTCATGGACTTTATCTCTTCTCTAAAGTAATAGAAACTGAAATTTTATGCAACATTTTTTCTCCTCTTATCAGAGAAACATTACTTTGCAATATGTTATTGATCTTGTCTAAGAACACTTCTAGTGTGTTTTTAAACATAAATATCAGGCTACGAAGAGAATTATTGTGAAGATGAAGGTTTAGGGCAGATAACAGAGGAACTTTTCATTGCAAGATGTCATGGGTTGAAGCAGAATTGTTTAAGTCATTTAAACCTTGTCTGAGCAACTTCTTGAGACTAACACAGTATAGATATATCCCAGATCCCTTGTATGCAAACTACTGAGCTCTTGTAAGTCAAATTAGAGAGGACAGAGCATATTAGACTCTAGTCTTTTTACATCCCAACAATTTCTGCAGTAACACACTAAAATTACTTTATAAATAATATTTCATTTTGCATGTGCTGGCCTAAGCTGTAAGCTTTCTGGGCAGAAAGGGCTTCTGGATATCTAAAAGCTTGGCAGGATGTTATGTCTACATACACAGGAGGGAAAGTTTGATAGTATTTGTTTCTATTTGAGTACAAAATAGGCAAATTAATTAAAAGCTTTCTTTTTGGGGGTTAGACTGCAATAGCTAGACTGAAGCTAAAGTATGTTTAGCATATTTAAAATACATGGTTGGCTACGTTCTTATATCAGTAAAAAAGGTTACTAGGCAGAAAGTCCAAATGGTTACATTAGCAATGATTGGACAGCGGTAACTGTTACAGAGAAAGAAATATGGGCTGGGGGACTTTGATTTGGTTCAGCTGCTGTAAAAGTGAAGCAATGAGAAAAGAGGCCTGGTGTAACCTCTAATCGCCCTGGGGCAGTGCAGCCATCTGACCACAGGGTGGTCAGTACCCCACATCCAGTGTGGGGTACCACTTATTGGGTATATTATTCATATATTATTCATAACTGTCCGGATCATGTGCTTGCTTGGCTTTATAAATTCTCCACTGTAACAGGCCAGATGTCACCAGGTCTCTTTTAAAGGGTAATATTTAGAGTCCTGGTTGGGGCCGGCACATAAAGACGTAACATTACCTTGAAGACTAAATTAAATGAAAGGTAGTGTTATCTCTAGCTTCAGCCTTGAACAACTTTATCAATGTTTTTTTTTAGAAAACAGCTTGGAACACGGAGAAACTTTGTTTTGCAAAATATGCAACATTGTTCTTGATCGCAGAGAGAAATTAATAAATCATTAACCACTTGCATGGATCACAATATGTTTAAAGCGAGGAGGGTCTGCTTTGAGAGGATGATCACAAATTGTAGAACTAGGGCAGCTGAAAGCTGCTGAGAACCCTGCTGCTGAACTTGTGCAGGGGTAACTGTGATCTAAGAGAGAGAGTCCCTCAGTGTGACAGCTTCTCCATGCTTGTGCCAAGTATGCTGATGAAATTTCAAGGGGTTACCAGTCATGTACGATGCATAGTTTGGAGATATTTGTATTACTGAGTGAATCAGATCTGAGAACAAAGTGAAAGATAGCTGTTGTAGCCAGTGAAATGACTAATGATGAAGGTTTCAAAGGACTTTGCATTTTAAAACATTCTCAGTGAAAAATGGTGTAGGAAACGTAAGCTTCTTGCATGCTGATGTGTCAAGTCACTCACCTCGGTCTCTCATTCAAATCGTGAAACTACTTATAACAGTACTTTTCCTTTGGTGAAGATAGTGTTACGTGTGTGAAGCAAGATTTCATTTCTGTACTATCTGGAATATTTTACAGTTAGTATTTTGCTGTATGCTATGATTTGTGGAGAAACATTTTGTTTAAGCCCAATGAGGTGTCCATGTGTTGATACAGAACCTCATGAAAATATGGTTGTAGCAGAGAACAAGAAGGCTGGACTGTTAATTGTCTCACACATAAACCTCCTAGACCAGCAACAGTATTAGACCTAGTAGCAACTGTATGGAACAACTCACATTACTCTCTGCTTTTGAAGAGAAAAGAGCTTTCATTTTTCTTTTGAGGCTAGTGAGTCCTCAGAGGTCCAGGAAAACTGGAGATGTTATTGGTACCAGGTCAAATGAGGAACCTGATGTACTTGTGGTCTGCTCTTGGGAATTCGGTGAAGATGGTGAAGTATCTGTAATACTAAACGTGGGCATACTGTCAAACACCTTAAATACAAGAGCTTTCAATCCAGAATAGTTAGTGTTGTGTATTGAGAACAGTATATCTCTGATCTTGACTTCAGTTACATTCAGTTACATAGGAGTTTGCTCTGTAAATGCAAAGACCTCTCTTCTCCTTGGGAATGTTGACTTCTCCAAGTTCTGGTCTTTCTGACCACTAATTATCTTTCTAGTTGAACAACACTGTCCTGAGACATGTAAATGAGATAACTGGTGCAGCTGATAAAGTCCTCAGAAACTCACTGTGTAATCTTGTCCTTGTGACTGGAATGCTCCAATACTTCAAAGCATTATGAATTTTTGTGGATGTATTTTGCATACTATATGAAAGAAAAATCCTGTTTATCTGTACAGAAATTTAATTCTGTTTACACATTTGAACAAACCAACAAGATAAGAGTGCCTTTTGCTAAGCTTATTTCCAATCTTCAGTTTTGCAAAGATGGGAGCATCAGCTTCTGTGTGGAAAAGTGTTTGTATTTTGGCATTGATTCATCACAAAAAGAAGTAGCAAGCATCATAAAAATTGTATTTGAGTAATAACCACACATCATGTATCAACTGTGTGCATTACATTTTTAGCTATGTCTATTTTATCAACAAAAATACAAATAGAAAACTGGTAAAAATATTTCATTGATTTCTCTAAAGAAGCTACATTTAAAAGTCTTTATATTGTTAAAAAGAAGTATAATTCACTAATAAAAAGTGAATAATTTTCACTTTCTGCTCACAAAACTTGTTCACATTTCAGGATGCATTCTTGTCTGCCATTACATTAAAGCAGGAACAGTCCAAAGGCCTCTCACGTAGGTCAATTCATGCTCATTCCCACCAGATGTCAGTATGATATAGATAAAAAGAGGCACCAGCACAAGAAGAAATATTCCAGCTCTGCAAAGCTTTCCTGCCGGAGTTTATTAGTCGTGACAGTCTTGTAAGGCAGATTCATCTCTTCAGGTCCAGGATAATGGAGTCTCTAAGGAACATCCCTTACTCTGGTGGACCTAGCACTCACCCAGGATGCCAAGGTTGAGCCTAGATTTGAACTCAAGGCACTCTGGAGTGTGGGGATGTTCAGTAATTAGGGCAAGTGACAGGAGGGAGATTGCATTTGTTTCTGAATATCTTGGGTTTTCCGGTTTTACTGTTTGTCATGATACATTCCTAGGCCCAAAATGTGAGAAAAAAAGACCCTGCCTCTTCATCTCTCCAGCACCCTCTTGAAGTTTATATCTCTAAAGCAGTAACGACAGATAATTAGAAACTTTTGTCCTTGCAGTGCTCACATTTTCCAGTTTTTCCTGTATTATTCCAACATCTCTTCCCCCTGCCTCATCTCTGAAATCAGCCTTAGAATAACTTGAAAATGAAGATATAGCTATGTGAAAGCCATCCATTTTGTGTGAGAACTGTGCTGCTTTGAACACTGGGAGAAAGAAATAAGAAGACTCCTTGTAGAACTGCTTGCTTGCTTGTTTGTTTATTTTATATTGTCCTTGTCTCCTTCTTGGCGAATTGAGTCACTGAAGACTCCTGAATTCTGCCTGTGTGAGTGACAGCAATGCAATGAAAAGGTGCTACTATTTTTTTTCTGCAGGAGAGAAGATTCCTATCCAGAGGTGACTGTGCCTGGATTGGTAGGTGGACATTTACTGTGAGAGATAAGGTGACATTTCGCTCTCCTTACTGTTTGTTTGTTTCCCATGCTGTCTGGGAGTATGTACCTGCCGTTCCCCAGACTCTTTTGCTTTTCCCACATCTTCATGCTTTGGGATCCTCCCTGACCTGTGACAGGTCATGGCTTATGGATGGAGGTGGAGACTGGTCACCTCCTTCACATCAAGCTCCATTTGTCCCTGCTTTAGCAGGGGAGGGTTGGAAAGGACAGGGCAAGATCTCAAGGCCACCATCTCAAACAACTGGCTAATGGCAAATTATGCAAAACTTTTGAGAAGCCACAAAAAAGATCAAGAGAAATAGCTGATGATCTCCTTCTGATCTTAGGGAAGAGTTCAGAACATATCTTCCATCTAGAGCCTACCTAACCTTTAAGGAAATACTTCCATTACTCTCCTTTGTGGGGAAAAAGAAAATCCAGAGATGTGAACTGACTCCCTTCAGATCAGCCCTGATACTACAGAGTCTGCATCTTCCATAACCCTAACCAGAACTGGATCCAGCTCCCATGGCCAGACTGGGTAAGGCAAGAACAACACAATTCTCTTGTATTATGCAAACTCTGACATTCATTTTTTAAAATTACCAAGGAGTGTTGTGCAGCAGACTTTTTTATATGCCTCATTATACCTTTTTTGGCTAGTGTATTGCAGGCTGCCATATGGCTCAATATAAAAATCTTTATGGGTATCTGCTGTCTCTCATAATACATAAAGATATGTTAATTAACACTAATTAAATCAATCTAAAACATATATGAAATGTAGCCCTACAAATTAGATAATTGAAGAATGTTGGCCAAGTCCTTAGCTTTTGGCTAAATGCTAACTGTTCAAAGTTGATGCCTCACGAAAGCACCAATAACACTTTCCTACTCTACTTGTGTTTATGCTGTGCAGACATTCCTGCCGCTGGTGAGTTTTCTTATTCGTTGAAGGTACAGGAACAGGTATGTAAGTGCATGTTGTCATTCTGAACACAGCTGGAAAAACTAGTTGCCATACAATAGCGTTTCTTGCTGGTGCTCCGAATGGGTGAATTTTTTCTTCTGCCCTTCTGATGTCAGTGACCAATTTGGATTCACAGGCCAGACCTGACCTATGCTGTAGCAGGGCTGAATTTAAAACCTGAGTTAGAAAGTAGGAAACAGAGGGAAGATTTGCTTACTTGATTGTATCTGGAAAGTTGTTCTTCAGAATACCGAGAAAGCACAAAATATTGTCACAGACAAAATATCTCTGCTCAAGAAAGTTCACTTAATTTATTGCCATTTAATATAAGCCATTAATTACTGATTCAGAGATTGAGAAAAGATGGGAAGACAAACACTTAAACAAACACTTAGGGGAACACTTTTCTTCTCCTTCCCCAGGATAAACTTCAGTCCAGCAACTCTCCTCCCTTCTTCCTTGTCTCCACATCCCTGTCCCTGTGTGCTACAGTAAGTTCTCACTGACTCCCTTGGGGAAGATTTGCTTACTTGATTGTATCTGGAAAGTTGTTCTTCAGAATACCGAGAAAGCACAAAATATTGTCACAGACAAAATATCTCTGCTCAAGAAAGTTCACTTAATTTATTGCCATTTAATATAAGCCATTAATTACTGATTCAGAGATTGAGAAAAGATGGGAAGACAAACACTTAAACAAACACTTAGGGGAACACTTTTCTTCTCCTTCCCCAGGATAAACTTCAGTCCAGCAACTCTCCTCCCTTCTTCCTTGTCTCCACATCCCTGTCCCTGTGTGCTACAGTAAGTTCTCACTGACTCCCTTGGGTGGGTGATGAGCAGCACAGGAGAATGGGTCAGCATGTAGTGGTTTCTTTCTGCTAATACTTGCTTCTTGCTCTTCTCTACTGCTCCTTGTTTCTCTCTGCTCTGGCTGGGATCTTCCATCAGCCACTGTTCCTTCAGGGATGCCCCTGAATTATCTGCAAGCTGCCATGCATTGGAGTTGTCGCTGCCACAGTGTGCGTAATCCATGGGCTGCAGGCCTTGAGGGTTGTCCCTACCCTGGTGTTGGTCACCCACAGCCTCAGGCCTCTTTGATGTCCTCACTGTAGTGTGAGTTGCCCGCAGCCACAGGCTCTTTGAGGTGTCACTGCTCCAGCATGGCACACCCATAGCCACAGTCTGTCCAAGGTGTCCCTGCCCTGGTGTGGGTCACCCATGGCTTGCAGTCCATCAGAGGGAAACTTCTGGCAGGGAGTGCCTACTTTCAGGAGAGCAGCTCCAGCTGTGTCCTCAGCAGGATCTTCCATGTGTCCTCTCCCCTTCTATTCCTCCAAATCTCTCTCTTTACTTTCTATTCATGAGTCTTCTTTGGTGTGTTATCTTGTGTCTCCTCCCCGCAACGCTTGCCACAATTTCTTAAATGTATCTGAGCAGAGGAGCCATGTGCTCCTTTGGTTTAATTTTTGAGGTATGGGTTGTTTTCATATTTCAGAGCTGTTTGGATGTGACTGGGATCAACCCAGGGTGGTTCATGGCCTCTTCCCACACAAGTCACCCCTGCAGTCCTCTGCTACCCAAACTCTGCCTAGTACAAGTCTTCCCAGGGGGGCATGAAGAATGTCCTAGCTTGCCCTCCAGGTGCCTATAAAACACAGAAATATCAGGACAGAAATAGTCAATGCAGCACTTAAGAAAAAAAAAAAAGCCAGAAAGAAAGACAGAAAAAAAAAAGTTTTTTTTTCTAAAAGATTTCTCCAGCTTGTGTATTTTCTTTCAGATTACTTATTTATTTTAAGGAACCAAAGTGTTTGCTGACAGAGGCATAAGACCTTTTATAGGCTAAAATAACAGCAATCTATCTCCTGCTGTAACTCTCTGGCAGCTACTAAATCAATGACAATAAAACATCACTGGTTAACACTGTACAGTTTATTCTGAAAAAAAACGAAGCTATGGGGGTGCTCACTGTGATTCTGTAGTTATGCACAAAAGGGAACTCAGTCTAAAACTGGGCATTTGGCATCTGAGTTATGTAGAAAAATAGGGCATCTCAAACCAAGAGTGTTAGAGCCAGACCCATAAAGAAGTGTAGGGGCTGAAGGGCAAAATTCCTGACTTTGGCACTGATTTCCTGTTTGACCTTGAGAAATCTCTTTCAATCTTTGATGAAAGCACAGCTGCTGGTATATTCCCATTGATAAAACAAGAATAGCAACAGGTTTTGATCAGTTGTTTGAGGGTCTCTGATGAAAGGCACTAAGCAAGTACTGATTATAGCAGCTGTGTTATAAATGTTGTCTGGAGCAGAATGCAGTTCATAGTTTTCCCAGGGGGAAGGGAGAGTCAGCATTGCACGAGAACTTGCATGTGATGTAAAGTAACTTGGTTTTCTAGTTCGATTGATTTAGGTTGCTTACAGATAAATCCTTGTTTGGAATGAAATGATACGGCATTTGCTTGCCTGTTTTTTTGCTATTAGAGTTACTTAGTAGCAAATTTTAATATTTGTGGTGTTCCATAAAAAGACAGAAAGTACTAGTAAAATATTACATCTGTTTGGAACTCATTTTAAAGAGAGGATTATTTACTGTTTAAGAGAAAAATACATATACATTTTCTGAACCAAGACTGTTCGAACACAAGATAGGATTTTACCAACAATGGAATGAGAAGTGATTAAAAAAGTCTCAGAATTAAAAATCAACAGTGTTACTTATTTAGAAGAGGGAGCTGTAACACGTGCTGCAGAATATGGTTATGTTCAGAAAACACATTGGTGGTGAGGTGCAGAGTGATGTAGAATAGGCAGTGTAATTGTAGGGGCAGGTTCACTCATTAAGATTAGAGTTCATTTGCTGTGGTCAGCTTATATGTCATGTAAATGACTTAGGTGTCAACTGAAGGATAGTCATAGAGTCTAAGGGACCTCCAGAGGCCATCCAGTCCATTCCTCTAAAGAGGATCAAGGAGATCTATATGATTTCTGACAGATGTTTCTCTAACGTATTACTAGACCTCTAGTGATGGAGAGATGGAGAGACAGACTCAGCAAGAAATCTACCTCACTAAGCTTTCCAGTGAAATGTTTTTCCTAATAATTAATCTTTCTTGCTGCAAATTAAACCTTCTCTCCCAGCTACTATTTCAATGAAGTACAGATTATTCCCTTCCTCTTTGTGGTAGCTTTCTATTTATTTGAAGATGGGTACCCTGTATGTTTTACTCTTTACTTTCAGCTGAATACCCCAGTTCTTTCAGTGTTTCCTTCCCTCCGGACTCTTTTCTTCTAGTCCACACTTTCCTGGAGTGTGGTGCCCCAACCCAGCTGTGTTCCCGTCAGTGCTAAGTGGAATAGAAGAATCAATTCATGTCTCAAAAACCTTATTTCTGTTTCTGTATCTCAGTATGACACTTGCCATTTTCACAACAATGTGACGCTGCTGACTCATGCTCGGTTTGTCATTGACTGTAACACCTACATCCTTTGCAGAGCTGTTACCTAACCTGTTTCTCCCCATCCTGTGTTTGTACTGTCTGTTGAGTGTAGGATATTGCAATTGCATCTCTTGAACTTTGTTTTTTTTCCCCTATTTTGCTAGTTTGCGAATATAATTTTGCTAGTTCACTAATGTAATTTTGCATTCTATTCCCATGAGCTTCTAGTTTCTTCTAGCCTTATTCCATGATCATAGCTATTAATGAAAACACTGATCAGGACTGAACCTAGGGTATACATATGTGTACAGTTACTTCTAGACTGGGTTTTACAACTTGCTTGTGTAAATAGTATGTCAGACCATACCAAAAATCTTATTAAAGTCACAACAGAGGACATCTGCCTTTCCTATATTCAGAAGACCCCTTATCCTATTATAGGTAGAAATTAAACTGTTTTGAAGTAAAAACCTTTTGGAAGCTTGCGAGTATATTAGTTTGCTCCAGAGTGTTTATAGGGGTGGCCGTTGTAAAGACTGATCTGTGGTTCCCTGTTTTTTCTTATTTTCTCTTTCTAATGCTGTGCACTGTTTTGCAGCTGTGCAGTTTTCTACTGCCACCTCACCTGTCCTCCTCCTGTCCTGAAAGATGATTGCTGGTGCTTTTGAGGTTGCTTGTGACAGTTCTGTAGAAATCCTAGGATGAAATCCATCAGACCAAGCCAGTTCTTCATAAGGGAAGGATTCTTGTTTCTCTCTTTTATTATGTCGTTTTGTTACTAATGGTAACAGGGTAGTTTACAGGTTACACTTTTTTAGGGAAGACTCGATGCAAAAAGGGCATTAACCATCGTGGTCTTTTCGGCATCATCTGTCATTCACTTTCCCTTCCTGTTAAATAGTAGAGTAACACTTTCCTTGTTTATAGTGAGCAAAGTTTTTCTTGGTCTCTCTCTTACTATTCATTTATTTATGGAATGATTCTTGTTACCCTCTAGGTATCCTGCTCATTGCTTTCTCCTTTATCCTTGTGTGCTTATGTTATTCTTTTTTACTTGTCCTTGGTAATCTGATTTAGTTTCCGTCTATTGTGCTCCTCTATCTCATGTCTGATATCAATGAGCAGCTCATGATATATCTTAATTGGTCTATTATGCATGGTAGCAAAATGAAGGATAAACAATTTCAGGTCTTGATAATTTTTGCCTAAATTTTTGCCATGCAATAAGTGTCAGTTGCTGAGAACCTTTGTCATTCATCATTTTGGGAGATTTGACAAGGTGAATGTTCAGCACTCAATTTCTCCTCTCGCATTCCCTCTCATTGCACAATAATAACAGATGCCTATCAAAAAGTTCCTTGTTACGTTTAGAAGTAGGGCAACCTATGGTTTAGTCTACTGTTCTGCAGAGATACACCCCTGCTAGTGCTCTGTGTTCAAAGAGAGACCAAATGTGCTATTTATACCGTGTATCTTACTGTCCAGTGGTTCATAATTAAGACAATGCAAATGACTAATAACAACACCAATGCAATCCAAGAGCTGACTTTGGTTTGTAGTTTAGTTTTAGATCCATATTTGAACTGCCAAGGTTCAATGTGGTAAGATGATCTGCAATAGTTTTATGCTGTGACAATCACCTGCAACTCCCACTGAGGTGACCGTAGTGGCTTATATTAAGTGCTGTAATTCAGCATCTCATTGTATATGAAAATACATGAGATTCATGTACTAAACATACTTGCGCATCAGTAAAGGGAAGGTACAGTGACAAGACAATTCTCTAAACCCAATTAGCTGAAGTGAATCCCAAAGATCTAGTCATATCTTGTTTGAGAAATGTCACCTAACATTGTGACATGTGTTACCAGGAAACATGCTGTTTGATCATGTCAAGAGCGTTCAAGGAACCAATGCTTGGATAACCTGGAGATATTCTGCCAGAAGACATGTGAAGGGAAAGGAAAGAGAACTCATTTGTACAGTTTTAAATTAACGCAACTCATCAAATTCATCCAAGAAAAATTCCTTTAAAATGAATATGAAAAGAATATAACCTTAGATGACTAATTTCATTAGTTTGACTAATGTTCGTTGAGGATTTTGAAGATTTAAAGCACCATATGAGGCAAAGTATTCTTTTAGACTGCTTCAGGGTTGGATAAATGATCTCACATTTCTCACCTGCCCACACTCTATGTTTCCACCCCCTCTGCTCACAATCTGGGTTTTGCTGCTCTCCCTGGCCTAATGTCTCAGTATGTTCTGACTCCTCCTTCTTAGTGCCAAGACGTTCTGAGGAACGGGCTAGAAATAAAGGCAGAGACAGATTCATGTTTACTTTGTACACATACTAAGACGTTATGTAATTTCTATGGATCCTTGTATATACACAAAAAGACACATTTGTAGGGAAATGGAAATATATATTATTTTTTAAGTTCAGTGCACATGATATTGAGCTGGAACCTGTGCTTGGATATTGTCTTGGAAGATGGTTAGTTCCCAAAGCAAAGACTGAAACAGTACTTTGCACAGAAGGGTGGGTTTGTAGCAGGGGTTTCCTGGCATTCTTGCACATTGATGTTAAGGGAGTAGGAGTGTGGTGCTTCATACCTCTTAGTAAGTCCTTATTCTTGCAGAAAAAAAAAATCCTGCAAGGCCCCATAATTTGGCTAACTACTCAGGCCTAACATTGAATCCTTGGAGACATCATGAAGAGGCTTTAATTCTGCAGCAAACAGATTGGCACTGCGGTGACGATAATTGTAATTATCATGAGCATAATAAATAAATGGCAATGTATTTTGCTAGCTTTAGGAGCTTGAGTAATCTGGCAAACAGCTTGCTGCACTCCATCACACAATAATGATATTCACTGCCAGCCCAGGAAGTTTACCTAGGGGCTATGACTCATGTTTGTTTTGAAAGGCACGGCATTAAAGGCCTGTGAATGATGTCTGTTGTGAAGAACACTGCATTTAAGTAATTACGAATGCAAAACTAAAACAAATCCACAAGGCAAAAAAGATGCTAATTGATCACACTGTTCCACACACTTTAAGTCTTTATTTTTCTCTATCGAAGATTTTGACATTGGGATGGATTTCCTGGGACCGTTTAATTTTGGGTGCGATGGTACTGTACATCTACTGCAACACACATGTGACCTCCTGCTCTTACTAGAGCAGCTGGGTGTCCCCCCTCTTCACTGCCCTCCCTGCCAGAATATCGTGAGGAATTGTTGGAGCGAATCCAGAGGAGGGCCACGAGGATGATGAGAAGGCTGGAGCACCTCTCCTATGAGCACAGGCTGAGAGAGTTGGGGCTGTTCAGCCTGGAGAAAAGGAGGCTCTAGGGAGACCTTATAGTGGTCTTCCAGTACCTTAAGGGGGCCTACAGGAAAGACAGGGAAAAACTCTTCAGTAGGGCCTGTTGTGAAAGAACAAGGGGTAATGGTTTTAAAATAGAAGAAGGTTGATTTAGACTGGATATAAGATATTTTTTACAATGAGAGTAGTGGAACACTGGAACAGGTTGCCCAGAGAAGTGGTGCCCCATCCCTGGAAACATTCAAGGCCAGATTGGAGGGGGCCCTGAGCAACCTGATCTAGTTGAAGACATCCCTACTCCTTGCAGGGAGATTGGTCTAGATGACCTTTAAATGTCCCTTGCAACCCAAACTATTCTGTAATTCCATGATTCTATGATTCTTCTCAGTGGTGCCCAGTGACAAGATAAGAGGCAATTGGCACAAATGAAAACACATGAAATTCCATCTGGACACAATAAAACACTTTTTCCTGTGGGGGAGTCAAACACTGTCACTGGTTGCCCAGAGAAGCTGTGGCATCTCCTTGGAGATGTTAAAAAACTGAATGGACATATTCCTGGGCAACCTTGCCTAGCTGACCATGCATGTGCAGGGAGATCGGACTAAATATTCTCAAGAGGTCCCTTCCAACCTAGATGATTCTGTGATTCTGTGAAAATAGGAATAATTGCCTAAAATCTTTTTTTTTCATGGTTTCATGAGTGACTCAAGCCAACCTAAGTCCAGGCTGCCAACAGTCCTGTCCCACTCGCTGGCACTGGGTACGTATTTCTAGCAGCCTTTAAAGGCCATGAGGATTAGCACTGATTTCAAGGCTTTTCAGCCTTTTGGGATCAATGTGCACTGGCTTACTTCCACTGTAGCATCACAGTTGCGCTGACTCTGGGAGCTAGCCAGTGGCTGAGCCTGGATCTGGGGAATGCTGAGGCTTGCCCTGACCTGTTACTTGGGCATATAAAGTATATCATGGAAGGTAAGCTAGTTTCTGGGAGTGTGGTAGGGAGAAGATGTTAGGGAGACATTAAACATGCATTTGTTCTTGTCTGAGAAATTAGTAATGTTTATATTTTTCTTTAAAGAGATGTGTTAGTGTAGAAATGGTTTCTCCTGTTGTTTATTTCACCTGTAGGCAACTTCATCAGCTGCTAGCAAACAAAAGGTCACCTTTGGGCTCATTGGTTGTCCAGTGCCAGTGTTTTGCTATTTTCGTGCTCTAACAGGTCCATGAAGAGCCCCTAAAATACAACCTGAAAACACATTCGTATCACAGATGACTAGTTACTCAGATATTATGAATCTTGCCTTAAGAGGAATGCTTTAGGACAGGCTCTGATAACCAAGAGGAAAAAAATGTTGAGTCTTTTTTTAATTTTAAAATTACTCCCTCTAACATGTAGTATATAAGCCACTGAAAAATGTAATTTCACCTTTGCTTCTGATCCTGCAAACAATTGGGCAGGCGCTTAGCAGCTTTGTTAAACTGGGGCCAGAGTGAAGAAAAATGGTAGCTCTGATCCCTTCTTGTGTACTGAACTGCAGGTTTCAGTGGTGTGCTCCCTGGAGCTGTGGCGGGTGAGCTGTCACGGCAGCGTGGTGCCTGATGCATGGGCTTGCTCCAGCAGCTTCTCCTCCCTGCTCTGCGCTGCTCCGCTTCATCTCGTGCCATCCAGCGTGCCTGGGGTTCAAGTGGTGAGGCTACTAGGTACATAACTTTGCAGATAAACTGGGAGATTTATTTTTTTTTTTATCAGCAAACCCTGTTACCTCTGCCAGCCTTCTAGTTTCTCACTCAAGTGTTGTTTAGAGTTACTGGCAACCTTTGCTATTGCCAAGCTTTTAGTCAAGATGAGTCAGGCTAAAATAGGCACGAAGAGTAATGCATAAGACTTGGGAAAATAAGTTTGAAATTTTTCACATTTGCCTTCTAGCTTCTGAGTTATTCACAGCACATTTGCTAGGCACTTATCTGCAAACTTGAAGGCTACAAATCGTTTTGAAAACACAAGTAAGTTAAGGTAGTGATACGGTTGCTTGTCCCCAGGACTTGAGATGTGGTGGAAAACACCAGTGCTAACCCGGACAAGCTGAAAGCTGCTGCTGATGCTGGGTGCCCCAAAAGTCAGTGACAGCCCTATACAGTAGCTCTGGTGTTTTCAGCAGCCTTCTAACAAGGAGGGCAGCCCATGGCCCCATTTCATGGCACCATTTCAGCTGCATGACCTGTTCTTCTCCTGGGTCTTCTCCATAATTACTTGAGGTCTGAGGTGGTCTGTTCCCTTCCTGAATGAAGAAAAAGACTCAAAAATTAACTTGCATTTTTTGTTCATTCACACAATGTGCTGTTATTGTTTTTCTACTATGTTTAGAACAACTAACTTGATGCCACATCTTTGGTCAGTACTAATTAGAAGATGTCCAATGTTTAGTGTGTGTAACCCTTCCATCTGCCAGAGGTCGGCATGAATATGCAGGGATGCTTTCAGGAGCATGAAATGTTATTGCTGTGTATCATTCGTGTGTGATATTTATTATGCATATTGCATTATCTATATAATACATCCTATTCATTTTGACTGTATGCATTTAATATAACATATTTCAAAAGTTTTAAAGTTACATACGTTAAGTATTGCAGTAACAGTAACCACTGAAATTTCACACAGAAATAATGAGTTGTCTCTTGTAACCAAGGAATACTATCTGCTTAAGTACAGTGAATGTGAAGTGATATGTACTAAAAGCAATAGTTCAAAAATACATTTCCAGTTTATCGGATGGTAGCTCAATAATAATCCCTCCCACCATCAATGGGATATGTTTTGATTCACAGTTCCATTATGGAAACTGCCTATTTCTCTGTCAAAGGCTTAGCTCAGAAGATTCATGGTTGATCCCTGTGAAAAACAGGTGATTGGATTTTACTCTTATTATCCTGCCTCTAGTTATATTGAAGTGTGCTTTAAAAATATGATTCTGGAAAAGGAGAAGGTAGAAAGTATGAAGTTTAAAACAACCCTTAAGCATCAGAAATCACAGACTCCTTGGGCAGCAGCCTAGCCAATATCTGCCCCTGAAGCAGTTGGTGTTAGCCAGTGTCAGAGCCAAGAGGCTGAAACAGGAGGGCTTTGGATCTCTTCAAGTATGGCAGTTCTTTCTTGTAAAAGAATTAGCAGAGGGGAAAAAAAACCCAGCCCACCAACCCGAAGGCATTTGAGTAAATAAAACTTGGAGTAGAAAGAGTCTAGACCAGAGGAGAGGCCAGAGAAGAAAGAAGGATTGGTGTGGGGGAGGGATTTAAGGAGGACGACTTTTCATAACCTGCTCATGTGGAAAAAAAAGGCAAAATTAATGAAGAAAGAGGGAAGACAGTTGATAAATATGATGCATGCTAGTGTTTTCTGCTTTGTTGGCATAACAATAGCTGGCTGAGACTTTCAATGAACATTCACTGTTGACTTTTAGCAAGGAAGTTGCACGTCACTGGAGGAAGCTAATGATATGGTAACTTATAGAAACAGTAATTGGTTCAACCACAGAAACTTTAAACTGATTCATTTGATACTGATTCCAAGAAGACTCCTGGAAAAACTTTTGCCTTACCTTGAGTGGGGCAAAATTTAAAATATGGTTGCGTAATGAAGTCATTCAATACTATTTCAAGATAGAATTAGTATTCTCCAACTTCATAGTTTTTAATGAACCAAGAAGTTATTGTTGATGTGATTTACTCTGATTTCTTAGAGGTATCTGAATGGCTTCCACCTGCCCCTTTGATAAAAGAAAAAATTAGGACAATAAAAAGGCAGCAGTAAGGTGGGTTAAAATCAGCCTTGCTCATGGACCATGGGAGTAGTGCATGTAAATGAGGGTGTTAACATAAGGTTTCTCCAGTTTCTTGGTTTGCCGCTGCTTAGTATTTTCAGAGCTAATCACGATAATTCCCAGGTGATGACATAGACATAAATAAACAGGAAAGAGAAGTGGTTACTGATACAGACTCACCTTGATCTCTTGAGGAGGTGGGTTCATCTGAACAACATGCATTTTACTGATGTGACATGCCAGGGCACACATCCAGGGACAAAGAAAGGAGGTCTCACTTGTAAGATAGGGCAGTGCATTCCCGAGGCAGTAGATCTGCAAAGGAGGCAGAGGCAATAGCAGGTAATCAATCAAGCATGAACTCCAGTGCAGTGGCATAGCTAAATAGAAATGAAAAAAAGGAGGCAGGGGGCAGTACTTCTGATTATTAGCAAGATCACTCTGGGAATACCATCTGTTCGGGTGTCAACACTTTAACAAAGGAATGTTGACAAGGCAGAGGTGATGAACCATGTGAGAGCTGCGCAATTTGCCTTATGAAGGAGG
The DNA here is from genome assembly GCA_009806455.1 of Tetrax tetrax. Classification (NCBI taxonomy): domain Eukaryota; kingdom Metazoa; phylum Chordata; class Aves; order Otidiformes; family Otididae; genus Tetrax; species Tetrax tetrax. Next base: position 105,689 of record WHYT01017417.1, on the reverse strand, counting down.
AAGTTGCAGCTCTCAAATGTCAGTCAAGACAATAAAAAGTGGCATTAAAATATTAAATTGTTCAATCTGTCAAAAGGTGGCTATGTAAAATGACCTGAAATTTCAAAGAATACCTTCAACTGCAGTTTGTGAAAATAAGGTCTGTGAGTGCTCCATGCCTCTCAGAGCATTCTTACTAAGGAGCTTACCCGTGAAACCAGGAACATGAATTTTACCGATTGTATCTGAAATTCTCATTTGGAATCAGGGAATATCAACAGCAACCTGGTTTTGTCTCACAACTTTAAGCCATCTCTCCCTCCCAACCCAGGGAGAATCTCCCTCTGTTCCTCAGGTAAAGGGAAGGCATCTCCCTAGGCACGTGGCATCCTGCAAGCCATCATTGCCTTAGCTGTGTGCACCTTTAGCCCCATTAGACAGAAGAACTTACCTGTTTTCTCGAAAAGCCAAGCGCCAGTTCCAGCAGAGCAATCTGCTTCCTATGGCAATCTTCCAATCTAATCTGACTGATGGTATTGCAGACTTTTCTCTCTACTCTGCCCAAGCCTGGCGTTTTCATCTGAATATTCCCCATTTTGGGGAAATGATTATTTTGCTAGAGATCCCAAGTTAACATCTCTGAGATGTACTTTGTCAAGATATTAAATTATTTTTCTTAATGGCAGAATAACAAATAAATGTGTGTTTTGTTCCCTCCTAGCACTAAGCAACCAGGCTAGGAAAAATGGCAAGTTTTTGGCTATATTTAACACAGGAGTTCAGTACAGCTTTAAAATCTTTCCTTCAGGTACATTTACCAGCATGTACTCAAGGAGCTGTATAGAAATACTGTGGGTACATTGTCATGCTCACCATCTGAGCAGCATGAATCTGACGAAGCTGCAGAGCAAACACTACTGCAGGGACACTCCCCAGGGAAAGGGTCAGGGAGAGCAGCGAGGACAGGGGAAGGCTCCTCATCATAGAATCATAGAGTGGCTTGGGTTGGAAGGGACCTTTGAAGGTCGTCTAGTCCAACTGCCCTGCAAGGAGCAGGGACATCTCCAACCAGATCAGGTTGCTCAGACCCATAATTGACCACTGTTGAGGAGTGAGAAATAGAGTTGTTTAGGAAGAAAAGAAGCAAGCTGGGGGCTGTGGTGTGGGAGGAGAGAGCAGTGGGGCTTAAACTTAAAGAAGTCAAGAGGAGGATTGGGGTTGTATCACAATGGAGGTAATTTTTTTTTTTTCTTAAAGACTAAGTAATTAAATTGAAATATTGCTTTGTGTTAGCTGAATTCCACGGTAAGAAGCTTTCTAACTCTTTTTTATTTGTGAATAAAAATACTTTTCAGAATGAATATTTTAAATGGATATTTTAAAATCTCCTTCAGATAACAATGGTTGCTCTCCAACCCCTCCAGGAAATCCTGGATGCATACTTAATGCCTACCTGGCCACCAGCAGCGGAGTAACTGTGCTGAATGCATTTGTCAGGCAAGGAGCTATCATCAGGATATTACCAGGTAAAGGTGAGCAGTTCAGGCAATCACCGAGAAGACTTGTGATACTACTGATTCAGCACTGTAATGTTTAGGTAAATGCTACAATAGCTATTTAAAAGAGAGAAGCCAGACACTTCTTATGTGTGACTCACTAATCACTGTCTGTGCTGCAGAGCCTGGAGTACAAATTCCTTTTGTCATGAAAATGCTTGCTCCTTTGATCCCCACAACATCATTAAACAGTTCTAAAGAGTAAGTAAATCTTTTGGCACACTCTTCACAAAATAAGCATTTCAGGATTCAGACGCGTGTGGGTGTGTTTGTGATGCTGAGGAGATTGATACTGATACAATTTTTAGCAGCCGGTGCAGACTGTGTGTTGCTTTGCTGAAGGAAAGAGAGAGAGGGAGAGAGGTTTTCCACCTCCTTTTCCAAAGCAATTCTGTAGAAAATTGAAATGCACATGGTAGCCATGCAGGGTTGCTGCACAGAGGCTGCCATTGCTAACTGAACCCTATTTGTCTGTCTGCACGATGGCTGTGTATTGACACATGGTGTGTGCCCATCAGCACGCTCCCCAAAGCATTTTGAAAAATTTCCTCTTTGTTTGCATAATTCAGGTAAAATACATAGATGGCCTTATTTGGAGAGCATGATGCTGTTGAAGATGTTACCAGCTCTTTCCCATGGCAAACCAGGGCTACAGGCTGTGGAGCATATGCTTCAGATTGTCCCTGGCTTCACGGGGATCTGGTGCAGGATGGAGGTACAGTGGGTAGCACCAGGGCTACTTCATTTATCAGAGCATATGTGCATTAGGGTCTGTGAACTACTCTGTCAACTACTTTAATGGCAATGGTGGGTTTTTTTTTTAGCCCTACGCACATCAGCCCAGCACCTGGGTCAGCTGCCCTGCTGTCACTTTGGATCTCTGTGGCTAGTAAATTTAAGGGGTGCGTAATGGTTATCCGTAACAATTTCACCAAAGGTTCTGTGGTATTTATCTAATAACTTCACAAGGCTTTAGCTAAAATGGGAAGAGCTTATGAGCTTACTGAAAGAATAATGTAAATCTAAACCATTCAAAGAAGCACGACTATTTAGAAGTGTAAGAACAGCATCCTCATGCCACATAGCGCTCTGTGTGAAATAAGTTTATACCCTTCCAACGTGCCATCTGGCAGCAAAGAGTAGATTGGTTTGCATCCCAGCCTGTGATCTTGCAAGAAAAATTAAATCATATATAATAAAATACACTTCAAGAAGACAATGTTTTCAGCAATGTTCAGTGGAACTAATGGACTTAAAAGTGTTTCCAGTTATCTGTTGGAAAATATTTCAGTAAACAAATGTCTGCTCTCAATTACAATGTGCATATGAGTAAAGGAATTTATGTCACACAGAGACACTGTTGTTCGTGTGCGTATGCACTCTCTGAGTGTTCAGAACATTCAAATCTGCATTTGTGCCTGAGCCACTACAGTGGGAGGATTCAGATTATGGGGTTTGAACTGGTATCCAAAGTACGAGAGGAAGTAGTGTATGTTTGGGAGAAAATGGAGCAAATCCACTGTTTTAGGAAGTTGGAGACTGATTGCAGTGAGTTACAATCTGTGAAAGGTCACATGCCCGAGTCCCTCCAGAACTGCTTTCTCTCTCTGATTTTCATACCCTTAAATTCTAGGGAAGATTGATTAACGTCTGTGTTGGCTAAAGCTTCTATCCAATTTAAAACATCTTTTCTAGTACTGTGATAATCCAAGGAAAAGGAAGTTCAGTGAAAGGAGGTAGTAACTATTTGTTTAAAATTCTCAGCAAATCAGGCAAAAATTTTTTATGTACTTGGATTATGGATGAGTCTGTATCTCAAGGAAAATAAACAAGATAAAATACATGTTGATAGATCTGTTTTTATTAGGTTTAATAAGGCGAAATTAGACTGCCCACTGGATGTATAATGAAGTGATTAGGTAGAACCTCCTATCTAGCTCTATACACAGGGTTGCAGAGATTTGATTAAGTTACGTGAAATATAACAACGGAGGCTCTTCTTTATAAGGATCAGGTTGGGTTAAAATAATTCATGGAGAAATTACTGTAATTAAAAACACTAACTAGTATCCAGAGTCTGTCTGTCTCCTTCCATTAAGGGTACATCTTCAAGTGTGCATTAATATTCTCTGTGCCTCACCCATGTCTAGGAACTCTTTCATTTGCTACTCCATGCAAATTTAAATTCTGGCCTCCCAATCCATGTTTTGAATCAGTGGGATATTGAGTAAGTATATAATTCTTAGCTTAGACGCTGAACATCTGTTGCCGTTTGTGTCCAATATGTAATTACAGCAGGGGGAGCTGGACAATCAGAGATTAAAAGGATCTTCCACCACATGTTTCCACTTAAAAAGAATAACACACTTGAGAAATCTCATAGCAACTCATGGTATATCTGCTTCTCCCTATATCCCTGCTCAATACATAAGACTTTGTTTGATTTCTATCTGAAATTACTGTAGTCCTTGTGCTTGGACCTGGAAGTGTATTCACTTAGACCTCATGTGGCCCATGTTGATAGGGCATGCTCTGAAGGACTCAGTTTCTAGTTTTTCCCAATTAAAATATTGTACCTTGTGGTCTTCCTTTTGCTTGTGTAAAAAGATATATTTATAGGGAGTAATTTTTCCCAAGAGAGCACGAGCCTTTTGGGGAGAACGCCACTAGCATCAGCAGAGCTGATGTGGGCTTGATGTGGCAGCTTCTTGAGATGGATAACGCAATCCTTCCTCCAGCTTTCTGGCTGAGCCGTGGAGCATGCTGGACATCAGACCAGCAAGGACAGCGTGATATGTTTTTCCCTTTTCTCAAGATCGAACTGTAGAGTTTCCAGTGGGACTACTCAGATGCATTTATAGGAGGTCCAGAAGCAGAAACTGTGGTGCAGTGAAGGCAAGCATTAGGGGAAGGGCAGAAGACCAACAGTTGTGCAGGCATAAAGATGGCATGGTATGCTTTGTCTTACTGCAACACAATGTTCCTGATGTCCTTTGCAATTGTATTTACACAAACGTGTATGCAAGAGCTGATTTGACACATTGAGCTTTAAGAAGGGACTGGAAGGGAAAATTGGGTGCTATATGGAGTATGCAGAAGCAGGAAATGTGAGAGGGAAGTGTCACAGTGGTGTTTGCCTCAGGAGCAGCTTTCTCTTCCAGTGACTTCTCACCAAAATGAGAAAATGCGTGTTGGGCACAACTAGAGCATGCTTGTGGAGTTTGCCCCATGGATGTCCTGTTGGAGAGGCTGCTGACAGATCACCTGTGCTAGCCTGGTGGAGTGGAGTGGTGCTCGGAGTGATTTCTGAGTATTTGGGTGTGCACCAAAATACTGTCACAGCTCACACACAGGAGGGAGCTCTGACAGCAATGCTGTCAGGATATTCAGGTCCTTCAGCGGAGGGAAGCTGGAGGTTTTACATCTCTTCAGAAGCTGTGGAGACATGTTAAAGGAGTCCCCCCTTAGGGAACTTGTACGTCTTGATTTTTCTGGGCACGCTGCCTGCCCACATGGGCTGACTGTGGGTAGGCTGCCAGTGTGTGTCCTTCCCATGGCAGCCACGTGAGATGGTGCGAGTGTGGCTTCAGCTATTGAATAAGAAACTATGTCTGTTCATTAACTGGAAGAACTTTCCATCCCCTGGAAGTTTTTGAAAGATGCGAGTGCAAAGTTGTATGAGATTGACAAAACCTTCTCTGTGCTTGCCATTCTCACCCTTGAGTGGTGGACTGGCACCTTTGCTTAGAGACCTCCCAGCTCTGCAGCAGCTCACACTGCCGTCAGCAAGCAGTAAAAGGACTATCCATCTGCAACCAGTGTGATGGGTAACTTCATGGTAAAGACAATGTCAGGACTTCCCATGGGCCTTGCCTGTGTGCATTGCTTGACTTGCGGGTTGTAAAGCCTTCACCTTACTTTTTTTCTTCCTCAACTTTTATGGTTGCAGTGAGCTACTGCTTGCTCAGCACATGGAGACTTTTCTCGCCTCTTCGCTCTTTCTCCAGGCATGGATGTAGTCTTCACCTCAGCACAGCCACCTCCAGCAGTGCCTCGCCTTGAGCAGTCTGCTTACAAAGCTTGAAGGAGCTGAAATGGAAAAATAGCCGTGTTCATGGAACTAAATGTTCTGCTTCCTTCATCCGAGGAAACACCAGTCTCTTTGAAAACATGAACTCGAAGCCCTGGCGAGATAGGCTTATGCCTGTGGAGAAATTCTTGCTTGAATCACTTTGCTGGTTCCAACGAGATGGTATATGGAGCAGCAAAGTGCAGTCATTGAACTTGAAGATGACAGATTATTTACAGAAAATGTGTGGGTGTGTGGATTTCTGTGTTCGTCTGCTGTTTTTGTGCTGCCTAAATGCCAGTGGCCATTTAGTTTCATTTCACTACATTTATGAACTTTGCAGCGCTTTTAAACCATCCGCAGGAAGAGATGGGAAGGTTTAAGAGGCAGCACATTCATTACTTGCAAGATTCTCCGTGTGGCTGACATAGCTCATTCTCAGCCAATGTTAAATTTGCATCCACAGTCAATACTGGAAAAAAGATTCTTTTATTGAAACATTATTGTTTTCATACTTTTCTGGTTATTCATTTTTGAACTCCTTTTTTTTACTTTCTATGGTCTGTTTTCCCCCAAAGTCTCCAAACCACCTAAATTACACAGACTTTTGATTGCCCCAAAAATATTTCAGGAGTTTTTCCTGTAAGTTTATGTTTTTTTAAGGGTTGTATAATACATTTTTCCATCTTCTACGATGTCCTTGTAAAATCATGTCAGAATAAACAGCACAGTAGAACTTAATTATACATTAAAGTGCTTCAGAATCCATGTTAGTCTGTGGACCAGAATAATGGTACAAGCATCTTCACAAAGTTTTGCTGGATTTTGCCAAGATGTGTTTTTTAGAGTAGCCTGTGCATGGTGGTGACTGAAATACACGTATGTACTTAAAGAACAATAGACATTATGGAAGCTTCATTGCATTTTCTTCTTCCACTTACTTTAAAGACCTTCTTCTTCTAGTGATTTGTGATTTTTGTGTTTTAGTAATAGTGGTTTGTAATACAGAATCATTTACTGTCAGTAATGGATATATAGTTGCTCATATCCTTTTGATAATTCTAACTTGAAGAAGTCCTTCTAGTGGAAGATCATAAGGAAAAATCAAGTTTGTCTTCTGGCAACACATTAAAAATCAAATTCTGGTTTTCCATCAATACATCTGTCCTGACTAGGTGATCGTCTAAGTTCAATGTATTTGATATTGTGCAGTAAGTTTGTAGCCAAAGCTAGACTGAGACCCAGAGTTCTGGCTTTCCACGCTGCCCAGAACCATGACATTGTCCTGTGGAGCGGTCTAAAGGTTGTTTAGGTGTGCTATTATTACACAAATGGGGCAGGCTGTTTCAGCAGGGAAATGTGCTTTATTTTTGTGATGTTATGGACCTAGTTTCTTAAGCACAGAATGTATTGTCTGCCTTTCTTTCCTCCTAAACACGCTTTTAGAAAATGATTGCAAATTCTTGCAGAATGATTATAGCGACAGCCGTGGGAAGCCTCCAGCTCTGCAAGAAAATGATTGATGGTCAGTGGTGAACACCTGCATATTGCGTCCCTGTTGTAATGCATTCATTTAATCTCAGGGGCATTCATTTAATTTAAACTGCATTTTGCAAACTTGAACATGTTGCTCAAGTTGAAAGGAAGTAGGGTTTTTTTTGACAGTATCCATTTGTGGGGAATAGTGTATAACGTGGAGTGTGTATTACTAAATCTTTCTCAGAGTAGAAAGATCTGAGAATTTGCTGAAGATGAGATATACTTCCAAAGTCCTGTTCCTTAAAATGCAGGTTAAAATAGCCAAGCTTTTCTCTCACAGACATCACTTGATTTATTCTCCCTCAGTGAAAGCTCTTTAGTATTTCAGAGGCTGCAGAAATTGCAACTTGCATCTCTTTGGAAAGAAGTTTATCTCCTGTCTCATTAGCTTCCTTCTAAGTTAATCTTTTTTTTTCTATGCCAGGCAACATTTTCAAAGCTTCCAATCTCAGAAACTCCTTAAAACTTTACCATACCGTAGCTGTTTTAGTGTATTTTTATATGGACTCCACCAGGCTGTGCATCAGGCCAATAATGGCTATTTGTCAGTGTATCCATGAATTATATTGACCGGTATCACACCAAATTTCATCAGTGTGTTTGCAGTTCCTAAGCTCTTTGGCACAGTAAGCATGTTGTATAGTTGGCACCGCTTGGAAATTGCACAGCTCTGTAGAGCTAGGCAAATCATAATACTATTTTCTATCTGCTAATGGAAGACATGGAGTTATTTTAACGAATCTATATGCCGCTGTTCCGATGGGGGTATTTGTCTCCGCCCCCGCCCCCCGCAAACAAAATGGATTTTCTGACATTTCTGTGACCTCTTGGAAAAAGAATTAGGTGCACAGTTACCAAGCAACAGAAAGTCAGGCAACACACTTTCAAAGCCCTCTAATTGCCCGTAATGGTAAGAGCAGCATCCACGTTCGCAAAAGCTTCATATACTTGATACTTATTCTGCTGTGGGAACTCATTTACCTTTTATTATCAGTGTGGTGTTAAGCTGTAGCCACCAAAGGAGGAGATGGAAGTCTGAAGGGTCTGTGAGACTTGGGTCTGCTTTGCATATAGGGCCATAAGGAACAATTGTCATTTTCACAATTTATTTCTCACATTTTGTTTATCTAGAATATTTTAAGCGCTTAACTTGCAAGAGGGAAGGCACATTCATTTCTGCAACATTAAAACCAAAGTGAATGTGAAAAAATAACTTACAAAGTCTTTCAAAGATTTAAATGAGACACCAAGGAAAGGATTTAAGGCACAATATATTCTGACAACTTATCCTCTAAGGTTTTAAAATGACATGTTTCATGAGTCACACAATGAAATCTCTATGGGGAGGTGAGGAGGGGAATACATGAATATATGTCTGAGTACTTGAAGGATTTCTTTATTTTTCCTCCAGCTTCTACCTAACTGCATGTGAGGAGTCAAACTGTTCCCTCCCTACAAGACGTATCTGGGACACTGTGTGCCACTCCTTCCTGGAGCTTTTCCATTGTCCTCAACGGCTGTAGGAACCTCCAGAAGTTAATAGATTGGCATAAGTGAAGACAGAGACCAGAAGCCATTTTTTTTGGCCCAAGGCCCACAGCAAGGCATACTTGAAGCTTGGCGTGGTATTCTGAGCAAGAAAGCACCTTGCGCATGAGCTATGCCTCCAATATGTTTTTCTTTTTTCCCTTTTGGCTGTGCTTCTGTCCTCTAGCCAGAAAGGAGGTTTAATGGAGTGGTATCTTACAGCGGAGGCGAAATGGCCAAGGGCTCAGTCATGCACTCTGTCAAATGCTATGGTTCCAGTCCAGCAAAACTCTTAGGCATCTCACTGCTTTCACAGGGTCTCACCAAATGACACAATACTTCAAACTGAGCCACAAATTGCCAAGAAACTTGCACACAGGGTAGGTGGGTGCTCAGCATTTTGAACTGTTAAAAAAGGAAAAAAAAAGAAGCTGAAGTTAAACTATCTACATGTACATAGACATTTGAGCTGTGTTTTTCTATTTAGAACATTTTTACTTCAATGACTGTATAATTACCATCATTTCCAGTGGAGTTACTTCAAAATTACTATGTAGTTTATTGTATCTGTCTAATTAACTTGTCTCACAACTGTAAGTGGAATGTACCATCATTTCCAATCTGGAAAGCACTTCTTTGGAACCATATTCTGACAATTCAAGAATATTTCTGCAATGTTTTCAATTCTAAAAGTAGGTATTGTTTGGAGACATACAGTCTAGAGGCATGAGAAGAAAGGGAGAATTATTGTGCTTGCCTAGTGCCTAAAATGAAGCTATTTTTCCTGTGTTTGGTTAACCTGTTTTCAATAGAGTTGATCATATTGTGAGTTAGAACTTCCATTAGGAACTACATGTTAGAAAAAACACAAGTAGTTCTGGCTGAATTTAGATTTTCATTGCTGTAGGGTGCCTAAGAGCATATTTATGCTGACTCTTGCTGTTAGTGTTGAAATATAAGTGGTATCCTTTTGCACTTATACTAACCCCTTAAATCTTGCCCACATTCCTATTATTATAAATTCAAATTTTAACAGTGTAATCAGCATTTAATCTCTTGGTAGACACATCAAGACATAAATATCAAATCTCCTTTATATGAGCCAGGTTTACAAGTGGGAATAAGATGAAGAAAGCAAAGTTGTAGTGGAAGACTGCAAAAAGGTTCCCATCCTAATGTAGGTTTTATTCTTCCTCATTATTAGAACAATTGTCGAAGCAAACCTCACTTCTAGCACATCATTACTGTACTTCGTACAGTATACACTGCTATCAACAACAGTTGTCTCAGCCTTTTGATAGGAGATATCTATACAGATGATGTTATCTAGGAATGAGAAGCCTTTGTAGGCAGCTTGGTTTAAAAAAAGAAAGGTTCAGATCCACATGCATTTCTTGCAATGCACTACTGAAGGCTTAAGTAAATTCCTGATGGTAAATTTGTTATTGACTGCAGTGAGGGCAGTGAGAGAGTGAGAGAAAAATATGATACATAGGTACCCTCATGATATATGTATCCTCTGGAGAAAGAGATGCAGTGGCTCTCAGAGTAATTGTGTGCGGTTTTGTTTTCTTGTTGATGCAAAGATACAGACCAGAAAATATGGGTTTTCTATTGCAAGTGAAGGGAAGATCAAGAATGCAATTTTCATTGCTCATTCTTCTCCCCAACCCAAAGGACACACACATCCATATGTGTATCCATATGTGTTCTCTCCGAACTGTTTGCACATGTAAAGGCTTTGTAAGTCTAAATCAGTACTTTGTCTAAGCATGCTGCAAGGAGTCCAAGGTATGTTTAGTTCTGATTTACTTTTTTTTTCCCAGTGGTTAACATTATACTGCGTAGCAGAATATTAACCATCTGCCATGAATTTTTTTCACTGTTATTCCAGCTTTGATAAAATCTCTGAAAGATTTTCATTTGAACTTTAATCACCCCCAGCTCATGTTCCTGGACATTCCTATGTAGGACACTTACGCCTGACACTGAAATGAGCAGGATTGCAAGTTCCCTTTTCTGGTGCATGTGAGGGAAACAACAAGTGCATCATTTGGAAATGAGCAAGTTCCTCCATACTGAAATGTCTCACAAAGCCAGGAGCCATGCGCTTCCAGAGCACTTGGCAAATTAGCTAGGTCTGTATGCAAAACCTTCCAGGGACTGCAAATGAGGTGAGGAAAACTGAGATCTCTTTTATACCCCTGATATAATAGCATATATTCACGTTCTGAAAGTTTAAAAAAGTCTCCTTATGGAGTAAAGAGAGTGGGGAAACCTAACTTCTATCCCTTTCCTCCATTTTCTCCATTTAGTTATCTGCAGATTTAAACACTTTCTTTTTAGGGGGGAACAGTGGTTCACTCTGTCCTCACACTGTTTTCAAAAAGAAATGTGCCAGCCCTATGTCTCCTTTGCAGCTGAAACCCATGTGGGAAGCTTTCTAGCTCTGCCTCCTACGTCCAGCACCTTCGACTATTGCCCTGACCTGGAGACCCCATTTCTTCTGTGTTCAGGGGGAAATCTAGAGCTGTCTGCAGAGGATGATATGAAAATACCTGTCATTCCTAAATTCCCATCTCTTGTTCTTTCTATTGATGGCACTTCCAGATTCTGGACTAGCAGCTCTCAGCATCTCACCTTCTGGAGACTTCTTCTTGTAGCTCTCAGAAATAGAAAATTGCTCTGGGATTTTTCATAGAAGGCATTATGAGTTTGCAAAAATGATTGCTGCAGAGGACCTCAACTGAATAGCAACCCCTGTGAGTGTGCTGCGACTCAAGAAAAACAACTTAAAAACTGTTGTGGAGTGTAACTATAACTGTATTTAATTTTTTTTCCATAAATTTCATACAATACTACAGGCATAGATTCGACAGTAGAGTCAGATGTAAGTGCTGGTTGGGGCTTCTGGCACTTGTTTGTTATGCAAATAGCACACAGTAGTAACTCACTCCTGATGGTAACCAACAACATATTTCTGCCTATTTTTTTTTTGTGTGCTCAGTCTTCTTCTCAGAGCTGTCTGCACCTTGGGGCTAGTGTCAGTGGAAGACATACTGGTTCTTGCCATACATATATAATATTAAAAAGCCAAGAAGCTGTAGGAATTTCCTGCTTCACTGTCAGCCCCTCCTCCTGAGTACAGCAAGAAAGGGCCTTGCTATCTAGCCTGAAGTGTGGCAGTGATACAGCTGTCACTGATTGCTGCTTGATCTTCATCTGTTTGACCCAGAAATTGTTCACACTTTTGGTCCTCTCAAGACGGGATCCTGCCACAGATCATCCTGTGTCTTGTCCTAGTTCCTGAGTGCACAGCTCACGTGGGTAACATCTGTTCCTGGCTTGTACAGACCCACTCCCGGAGATGTGCTCTTAGTCTGAACACTGCTTCAGAGAGGCTGAGACAGCAGGGGACTGGCTGTGGTCCTCGCAGCTGCTTCAGTAACTGCTCAGGTGTGTGGATCTGAGGTTGTCCTTGGAGCTGGTCGTCATTACAGTCTTGTCAGATTGGGATGGCTCTGCAGAGCTGGGATGTGTGCTGAGTACTATGCTGGGCTCTGAGAGATTTTGTGGAGTTGTCTGGTCCATTTCTCTTTGGGAGGGGGAGCTTTAATATGAACTACTCCTGCTTCTTTTGGTTTTGGTCACCCCAGGTGTCTCCATGTCTTGTGGTGATACAGGTACCACAGCGATGAAGGGAAGACTGGCCTTTAAAAGCTAACTGACATCATTTAATGGAAGCACTTTTATTTTAAAAATGAAAACTGTCTTTTTAGCCAGGATGAATGAATGTGGAGGGAAAGGTTTTTGTCTTGGTGAGCACCTTTCTATGAAATCTCCATGCTCATATTATTTTCAGTTTTAGCAGCCAAGGGGCTGGCTCTTCAGAGTCCAGCTCCCTGGAACACAGACAAAACAAGGGAAAATCTCAAACAGAGGAGACTTTCCTTTCCCTCCTGATCTTCTTTCTACCCAGGCAGATGTGGCTCTATTTGGCTTTTTCTTTTTTTTTTTTCTGAAAAACACTACACGAAAAGAGTTAAGGAACCAGCTTTTTGACTTTGTCTGGATTTATCCTCACTGCCATGGAGAAGCTTTTACATTCCCATTTCAGATCCTTACCAGTCATCCATGCATATTCCCTGAATGGGCTCAGCATCCCTTTCTGTGAAATGGATTTGCAGGGTGTTTGTTGCAGACCAGGCTTCAGCCTTGCAGGTCAGTTCCTTGCACACAGTTTCCAAGCTCACCTGGGAAGCAGAGTAGCTGGCCTTGCAAGTAGGGCAGGTTGACCCTTTTTCAGTAGCTTATTTTTCTGAGGAGATCTGCTATGTACCTTCATAGGTAACAGCTTGCTGTTCCACAGAGGTGACTTTCAATGCTGAGTAGGCTCCAGGATGCCATTTTTGTGCACAAGCTCTTGGAGAGTGCAAGCTGTTTGCAGGGTGAGCAGGTTGCAAACTCCTGGGCACTACAAATTAGTTTTTAGCACTTCAGTACGACTCTTCAGGTGTTTTTCTCAGCTGTTATCTCCACATCAGAGGTTTCTCTGGAATGCTTTGCCAACAGAAAGCAAGATCCTCTAAATGACCTTTTCACTGTCTTTTGGAAGTCCCTCTAAATAAGAGGTTGTCTGTGAAAGTATAAATTTTGAGGTAAACAGGTTCACTTTCTGGATCTCATTTTACAAATTCGGTACAACTTACCGTCCTATTTGCTCACAAACGAGAATGAAGCCAAATCTGATCCTCTTCAGAAGCAACATGGGTTTCTTTTTCAGGGTAAATCTGTAAATGCTTGGACTTGATGGAAGCTGAAAACATCTTGTAGAAAAGAGGTTCTGTAGCAGCTCTTTCTCCTGAAGGAAGGGGTATGGTCTGTTATGGTCTACTCGTGGTCTGTACTAGTAGGTGATAGCTGTGCTGGTTTAGGTCTGGCTCTAGTTGCCTCTTTATTTGGTACATAGATTTTCCTGTTGCCCCTTCTCCTCACACTTAACGCACCTCAGTGGGAAAGGGAATGGAGACCTATGACCTCAAATGAACATCCTGATAATGTCCACCATCCTGCCTGAACCAACAACTTCTGCATGTGAAAAAATGTAAGTGGTTTTTTCCTTTTCATGTCCATGCTACTCTTTCCATGCTTATATCAGTCCTCACTACCCTTACATGTGGTATCTTGGTTCCACGCTATTTAACTCCCTGCCATGCAAGCTGAAGTTGGGTCAGCAATACTGTCTTTGCAAAGGCATTAACTAGGTAGTTTGATCCAGCTTCTGATGATCTATTTCATGCTAACCAGGTGATGTTTACTCATTCTTGTTTTCCCCACAACAGGAGAGGTTAGCGCACTGCCATGCTTTGCAGTAGAAAAGTGAATGCAGGACGCTGTGGGAATAGAGGCAGGCAGGGTCTTTGTCAGCAAGCTCCAAACCTGCCCACAGTCCAGTACGAGCACATCATCTTACATCAAAGGAGAAAAGTCTGACTAAAAGTAGTTCCTGCAACCTGCTTTCACCATAGTGTGTGCTTAGTCTTCTTATCATGTACAGAGAAAGCTCATAGATCAGAGTATGTGATGGCATGATTCAAGCTATGCATGAATAAGAAGTTAGACAGAATTATAATTTAATGGATCCCTTTTGTTCTGACTTTTTTTTTAAAAAAAAGGTATTTGATTGAGCAATGCAACTTTTTGAATGTGATTCTTTAAAAAAAGTCCTGGAAGACTGAAATCAAATTGCATGAAGCCTTACTGAGTCCTTTGTATCAGTATTCATTTAGATTCCCAGTTCAGGTCTCAACCACATGAGTCCATGAATCCCAGGGAGCAGTAACTGCCTTTTCTCCTGTCTGTTATCCATGAGAAAAGACTGGAACACAGACATTGCTAGTGGGGGATATACTATTTGCTAGCTACAAATATTTGAAGCATATTTCTTAGACTTTATTTCTGACTTTGGGAAGTGTGGTCACTTAGAGATGTCACTGGTCACTGACAAGAATATAAACTTCGTACATTCATGTGGAATGATAGCGTGAGTCATTGATGGAGACCTGAGTCTGCCACCTTACAGCTGGAGTCATAATTTCACATCTACAGGGAGTGGAATATATAGAATATACAGCTGGCAAATGATCCTACCTCTAAAATGGGCAAAAGACTATATTGGCCTACTCCTCTCATGAAGAATGAGGTTTGAGACACAGTCTTAGTCCTTTGACTGGAAATCATACACAAGTAAATAGCAAGGAATTCCTGTGTTTGTCTGGAATTTCTAGTCAGTCATAGCCAAAGAGGGGCCACTACATCTGCTCATGTCCTATATGCTGACATGACATGACATGTTGAACCTTTCACCATGCCTTCAGACAGCTTTGCAAGCCCGATGTGCCTTTGTAACCTGTATGCTTCATTGGCAATTCTGGAGACCATTGCCATGTTTTTTTTTCTAGGCACGTGCACGAACGGCGAGATTTTCCAGGAGGCTGAGTGCATGACACAGCCTAGGCCATGCAGGTACACTGTCTCTATCCAGGATATCCCAGACCAGCAGAGAGGTAGCTAGTCTGTATCCTGTCAGACCTCCATCTTTACGTTGACTATAGTGAAAGATCTGTGGAGCAAATGTGTGTGCTTCACAAAGCTGATGTTTGCCAGGCTTTTAAGAGTAAAAGTCCAAGTAACTTAGCTGTGCACATGCAAATGAAGGTGCAGATGCCTCTAGACCAGGCTGGAAGCATTAGCTGGTATCAGTGGTAGGCAATCCCTCAGCTTTGGCCCTATATCCAAAGCAGTCTAGTCTGTGCGTGAGATTCCTCCTCCTTGATGAGAGCAAATATCTACTTCCTGTGTCATGCTTTAAGTATGATAAATATCTGACAATGCAGTAGTCATTTGTTCCTGTTCTACAGAAAAGGATGCTAGTTTTAGTCTCTATAACTTCTTGGATGAGCATACACTAACAAGTGAATGAAGAGCAAGTATGGGAGCAGAAATTCAAGGCAATGTGAGAGAATTCAGAGTAATGCAATTCAAAGGTATATGCATGAGGAAGAAACCAGTGTGTGAGGTCTGTGTACAAACAGGGTGCACGTGCTGCACAGACTCCTCTCTCACCCACTGGCATGGCTTGAAATGTGTGGTGCTTGGTCCAGTGCTTCAAAGGTCTAACGAAATCTCCTGCTGTACCACATAATAAACAAGAGAGGTGTTGACTGACTGTGCACTGATTGCAGTTTATGAAATGAACAGCAGGTGGGAGAGAAGCAATATGCATCCTCTGGTAGACCTCCAGCTAACAATGCTACATCTGAAAATATGTAGCATGCTAGCTAAAATCAAACCTCTTCTATCGTGCTACTTGGAGACTTGGAGAGGTGGGAAGGAGTAGAGCGGTGGGGTAGAGGAAGGGAGAATGTGAAATAACGGTATTTGTATATGAAATTATTTTTCTTTTTGGTCTCTTTGGTCCTTCTTTTCCCATTTCATACTCATATTTCTCTGTTGCCTGACAGTTTTGTCATTTGTCAGCCTTTCCCAAGCAGTCTGCCTCCAGATGATATGTGCCTACCTTGGTGGCAGGCACCTCCCTGACTATTCATCTGTCTCTTGCTTTCTGCCTTTATGTTTTGTCAACCTGTTTAATTCAAATCAGTTTCTCTGTGCCCTGTCTTGCTCCTGTCCTTATGCCTGTCCATCTATCTCCATTAAAATCTAAATATTGAATATCAATAAAAATAACACAGCCTGTTTGGGGAGGAGGTCATTTGTGTGATGCTTTATGACTGACTGTTGATTTGTGGTCAAACACAACAGTCATAAAAAGGCTGTGAATCAGGCAAATGACATAAAATGCACACATCAGCAATTAAAATCAGCTGTATTATCTGGGCATCCAGCAGGGCTGCCTCGTTAAGGCCCTGCCAATATTTAGATTATTACAACTCTTTACAAGAATTCATGCTGTTCCTCTCCCCTCACCCCCATGTCTAATATTTGACCCTTCCTCTCTTTCTTTATTTCTTAGCTGCTTATTCTATGTTTTGATTCTCCCCTGCAAGATGCAGCTTCCTCGATCTTTCTTTCCCTCCCTCTGAGTCCTTGCAATGCAACGCAAAATGGTGTCTCTCTCTCTCTCCTCCCTAAACATAGACTGCATCTCTCCACTTTGGGATTCCTGCCAGCAATGTTTTTCTACCTGCTGCGTCCATTTCAAACGCCTTGTCTTAGTGAAACCCCTGTCTCCATCTCTGCCCTTTCATTTCCTAAGCCCTCCCTCACTCCCCCCTTGCAGAGGAAGGCGTTCTCATCACCTGAGTGCTGCAGGCTGCTCGCTGCAGGTGGGAGGACCCCAGGATTTGCGCTGAGCTTATGGATTGCAGCAGCACTTTGCAGGAGCACCAGGTCTGCCTGCCTGCAGCTGCCTGCAGAGAGGCTGCATGGAGACCGTGTCTTTCTCCATCACCTTCATGCTCACTGCACGCACTCGCATCCCTCCTTTCAGAGTGCCTTGCGTTTCTCCCCTCTGTATTTGACTCCCTCCCACAGGCTCTTCTCTCATGCCTTTTTAGTCTCTCTGGCTATTGAGCTCCACCATGAAGCACATGTGGAGCCAGCGTGTCATCTACCACACATCTACCACTTGCAATATACATTGAAAAGACCGCGTGATGCAGAAATATCGAAAAGACTATATGGTTATATTTGAGTACTCAAGTGTCTTCATATCACTGTAGTGTTCCTTGATTGCAAACACTTAGGCTGCTTTTAATGAAGTGATTTAAGAGCTGAAGATAATCTATGGTAGTATTTAATTTAGTTTCGTGGGGTTTTTTTGGTGTCTGGCCAGTAGATAATCTTCAAAGAAATTTTGTGCTCCTGTTTTGTGATGTAGATTTCCTTTCGGTTGAGAACTTGCAAAAAGGGCCTGGAGGAAAGACTATCCTATGTTCTCTTTGCAGCCATCTCTGGTCAAGGACTGAATCAGAGGCAGGTAATGCCATCTGAGACTCTCTAGGGTATCCAAAACACCAGCCTGGACCTGTAGATGTGATGCAGGCCCTAGAAGAGGCATGCAGCTTCCTGCCGAGACAGTGGCAGAGACAGAGACTGAATGATCTCTACTCCCTCTTGCTGCTGAATCCTGCAGTAAGAGTCAAAAATAGACTGTACTGAGAACACATCCACATTCCACTCTACCACCTTCCCACCTGGTAAGAAACTCACTTGCAAGGTGCTATTTTAGATTTTTCAGCTGTTTTATTTCCCCATACAAATGAGAGCCTGCAGTTACCATCCATGTAGCCTTATAAGAGCAACTACTAGTCTACTAGCCAAGGGTATGAGAAGGAGGGAACTTCTGAGATGTTTTGAGAAACTTTGGATTAATTTAGAGGAACTCTGGAGAATAGTCACCTGCCCCCCAGCAAAACTTTAACAGTCTATGAGTTTCAAGCCTGCTCTTCAGTAACACTCACAGTCTTTGTTGAATGCAGACCATTCCCGCTGGCAGAGCAGCATAAGGGAACAATACACCTGCTTGTGCTGCTTGCACATTGCATAATGAAGACATTTTATTTTGTGTTTTGCATAAAATGCAGATTTTTGCATGAAAGGGTTAAAAATAATATATTTTAAGTGGTGGGTTACAAACGTTCAGCTCCTGGTCTCTCTTGCTTAGGCATATATCCTACCCAACATATGATGACAATTTTTTTGTTAGGAGTTAAAGAGAAGCAACAAGGGAAAAAAATACTTTAAAATTTTTTTTCCCTCCCCTCTCCTACTATCTAGCATGCAAAGGAATAAAATGACCCAGCCAGTTGCACACCCCTAACCTCACGATGGCTGGAAGTGAGTTCTTCTGTTAATCCAGCACTGTGCTTCCATTTCCAAACACTTGTGGCTGTCTAGGATTCCTGGCCTCATTGAAATCAGTGACAGAATACTAACTAGCTACAGTGCTGCTGGATCTAATATTAATGGCAAATACTTAGGTTCCAGATGGTCAGGAAGATTTCCACTTTCCATGTGCATTATTTCCATATTTGGTAGATTCATAAACATATTTTACTTTAGTCTTGGTATTTGTTTTGTTGTGATAGTGGACAGTAAATTATGCCTTGAAACGGATGTTTTCAAAGCCCTGAGGCCTGCTTTAGAAGTGCTTTAGAAAGTTCTCTGTATGTTTGTTTACTGTTTGTTTAGCTTTAAAACTGCTTATATATGCTCAGAATTGTGTGAGGTCGAGCCAGGAAGGTTAGGTTGCTTGCTTAGTCATCACTAAACAGACAGAGTCCTTCCTTAATTTATACCACATCAAACCATATTTCAGTAATTTATTTTGATGTCTTCTTCTCCAGTCCTCTGGTAAATGAATAGACCCCATTGATACAGCTGGCCAAATTAGGTGCGTTTCTCTTGAAGGAAAGAGGCTGGTTATCCTGCGTATGTGATACAAACCTGAAGAAGCATTTGTCCATATGCTGCTTGGAAAAGCTAACTTAGCAACCAACTACAAAGGGGAGATGTTAAACAGTATTAGCTGATATGGCAAAGCAGCTGCAAGGCCCACCTGGCTGAAAGCATTTTCCACTCCTTGTGAGTGTACAAGGTGAACACGGGCTCCTAATCAGGGATGTCGGCAGGGTAAGGCACCTGGGGTTGGAAGAAGTTTTCCCTCGTTGGCATGCAGTTCTGCTGCTGGAAAATGAAGAAGAAGGAGATGAGTGGAGGGAAGGATGGGGGAAGAGCACCGCCACAGAGGGAGGGATGCCAGGCAATAACAGGAAGAACAATTCCAGGGCTTAGTTGAAGTGGTGATTCCCAGGAAGACGATGAGGCAAGGCATGGAGGGCCTTTTACTCTTAATTTGTGAAAGCCTCTATTCCATGAGCTAGAGGGTACCTGCCAGGGAGGGAGCCAAAGAAATGGTGCTTGACACATGGTATCATCAGCATGTCAGTCATGAGGCAGGGAGCCAGCAGTAGGGTGCTTTCAAGAAACCTGCCTCTCTTTGCAACCTTTAGCAGCCCCATCTGTGCACCGTTGCAGAGATGAGAGGTACGTGACGACTGTGCTGATGAGGTGATGGTTACACTGATTTGGAGATTCAGTGACGAGATGCTTTCTATCGGCGTGCAGGTGGTTGTTGATGCTCCTGGCTGTTGTTTGGGAAGAAGTGCTTTGCTCCCCTTTTAGTTTAAAGAGGTGGCCAAATTCAAAAGAAATTGAACATCAAAAATGCATGTCAGGAGAATCTTAGATAAGCTAACAAAAGCTAGGAAATTCAGGGCTGCTTTCAGCTAATGCTATGATTTTTACCAGCCTGGGGAGAACAGGGAAAAGGGTAGTCCCAAGGTCACTTGAAATCACAGGGCTTTGTGAAGCATTGCTACTGTTAGCAGAAGAGTTGAGCTGGCAGAGGAGAGTTGCAGAGGTACAGGCCTATAAAAATACATTATTAAAGAAAATCTGAATGAAATGACAGCCATAATGGAAAACAGCAAATAATACTTACAACATTAGAAATTCATTTCAATTTTATGGAATATAGCTTGGGTATAAATATAAAGCATTACATTAAAATTCATAATAACAGATTATAGTCTTTTCTCCTATCTGTACAACTGAAGACAGTGTGCTTGCAAGGGAGCTAAGCTGAGCAATTTAGGGACAAGACTGATAAATCATGTGGCAGTTATTGGTGGCTTCTTCCACTCACCACTTCAAAAGTAGCCAACAAGTAGCACCATTATCCCCAGCAACAGCCATCCAGACAATTCAGCCTGACATGAAGAATCAAATTCCAGTGGGTGCTGAGCAACGCTGAGAGGAGTTGTACTGATGCATGATAATAGAGTAGATGGAGACACATGCCTGCCTCAACCTGAACTCCATCTGTCATCGCTAGCTTTTTGATCTTCCACAGTTTTAATGAATTATTTTATACAACTATATTGTATTCTAATGTCTCTTTAAAATTACTTCAGCTGAACTGGACACATATCTACATGAAACAGAAATAGTAGCAGCACAGCTAAGATTTTGTCACAATTTTCCTTTTAATAGAGCTTTACTAATCTTCTTGCTCTGTTGCTACCAGGTTTTGGTATTGTGTCCTGTGTGAGAGATAGGGATTGCTTTCTATTTCCCAGAATTTCCTGACGAGCACCATTGTAATTGTCAAGGTGGGAGGGGAATGGATGATGTTACCCTGTATGCGGAGAGTAGTGATGAATGTAGATATGGCTTTGTCGCTGAGTTTCCTGTGGCTCTCAGTTTGAGAAACAATTACTGTTCCTAAGGTGCAATGATAATGGGTAACATTTTCAGCAGCCTCTGATGGGACATCATTTTTCAGCCAATTGACAGATTTGAAAAACTTGCCTGAGGTATTTATTGTATTTGAACAATATTGTGAAATACGTTTTATATCCAAACTTCATGACTACTGACCTGAGCTCCAAGCTCATGTGATGTTTCTTGTGAAGCTAATATGCAACACAGCTGTTTTGTATTAGAATACTCTTTGATTTGGCAGCGCAAGCAAAGTGCTGCTATTGGGAATACCTGGACTGAGGAGTTATCTCAGTCTTCCTTCTCCAAAAAGGACAATAGTGTTCTTCAAAAGACAATGAACATTTTGTAGTAAACATTTAATAAGACAAGAACAGCATTCACATCGTGATTGGAGAGGCGGGAAATACTCACCCTTCTGATTGTCATAAGTTAGGGCATGGACATTTTCACTGGAGAACAGAGTTACAGGAAGGAGGTACCAGCATTGCCCTCGTAAATACCGTGGGATGTTTATGCACCTTGTTAAATGCAAAGGAACACAGAAGACATATATACTTTCATCAGTCACAGCAAAAGGTGCTGCTCAGAACAGGTACAGCGATTCATTATTCAAAAAGAGCTGCTATTGCTGTTCTGAGGTCAGAAGTGAGGATCACTGGG
The DNA here is from genome assembly GCA_009806455.1 of Tetrax tetrax. Lineage (NCBI taxonomy): Eukaryota > Metazoa > Chordata > Aves > Otidiformes > Otididae > Tetrax > Tetrax tetrax. The sequence goes on along the minus strand of WHYT01017417.1, from coordinate 84,050 downwards.
AATTCACATGAGGACCTCCCAACTTGATCATTCATGATGGCATCTCTTGAGCTCTGAGATAAGTTCCACCGATTTCTTGTGGGTGTACACTGAGTACTGTGGCTCTAGATGTTAGCAATGGAGGATGGAGCTTTCATGTCGAGTCATATAACATTGGGTTCCCACCCGCAACTGTGAGCTGGGTCTGTTACACCTCCGGTTTCCTGCCCAGGTTCATCATCTCTCAGTGGCTGTCAGCCCAAGGGAGCTCCAAAGAGTTGTTTAGTTTCTCACTAGCAGGCCACTAAGGGTCTCTGGAAAGCAAGGCAACTCTCTCTGGCTGATGTATGATGTGCCTGCGTGAGGCTTTGTGTCTTTGCATTAGTGTTTGATATGATAAACTCATATTGATCTTTGTTAGTTCATGCATTTTACTTGCTACGTTCCCTGAACAAACATCTAATGGTCGCCAATTTTGTGAGGATGTGTTTAATATCATAAATAAAAATAATCATTACTGTTAATTAGTGGTCATAACTTTGAAATGAGCTGCCTGGACGATCTGAGCTTCAAATGGGCAGACAGCACTGTGTCAAGGAAGAGCACGTGCAATTCAAAATGTTTGCATTGGCTCCATCACTGACTGTGCAGCTGGGTACATTTTATACTGGACAATGGCCCTTTCTGGGAGAGGGAAAAGGAGTTACTTCATCATTCAGGGGCTGCATTCAGCAGCACACAATCCACAGTGAGTCACTGCCGAAATGTATGGCAGGGCAGGAAATCACAGCTGTCAGGAGTGGGCGCCTCCTGTGCAGTTACGAAATATTCCCCCTTCTGCCAGAGACAGCCACCCCCAAGATAAGCAAGAGGCGACTTTTACCATCTACTTTGTTTAGATCTGCACATCTGAATCAAGCCCAGTGCTTCTAGCCTCTGTGGTACAGAGAGCTTTAAAAAAAACTCAAACCAAACATGAACAATATCTGATCAGCATGGTGACAGCTCCTGTAGGCAGCAATCAGACAGAAGCAGTAGCAATAGCTCTGAGAAGTATGAATCGCCCAAATTAATCTTTTGGGTCAATTTGAAACCTAAAGTTGGAAAAGGCTAATGTGGCTAATTTCACTGCTAATCAATTTAGCAGAAATGTCCAGTTAATATAGTCACATCTTAATCCTAAATTATTTCCCTGGACTTTCCCGAGGGCCTCCAATATGCTCTACTTTGATGGTAAAAGCTCTGATTTTCTCCCCTCCACTTTCAACTTTGACTGTGCAGTTCTGCATTTTCAGAACAAAACTCTGCAGCATGCAGAACACTGACAATATAAAGGAGGATAAAATAATTTGAATTTAATGCAGTGGATACTGCATTACTTTATTTCTTTTCATGTTTAAGCTTAAAAAGACCCCTCCATTGTGATTATCTGATTATTTTCTAGATAGTATATTTCAGTCTTTCTTTGGATTTCTAGTCTGGTTTGCTGCCTATACACAATTACAGGAAAGCCTTGATTATAGTCTTATAAATGGACTAAATATGTTTGAGGATAGGAGCAATGATAAATTTCATATATATAGGAAAGTCTACATGAGAGGCAGTGACTGAATGCGTCTGGGTCAGTCGTCTGGATGTTGAGGAGCAACTGGGAGAATACGAGCCTTTCTCTACCATTCATTTACGGAAATGTACGAATCTCCCTTATCTGAGGTAATGAATGAGCGGGGCTGCCCCAGCTGGTGGACAAACGCAAGTAATATGAGTAGGACCTCCAGACCTGGTCTTGTCCTGAAGCTGTCCAGCAGAAATTGCATTAAGAATAAGCTGTTCTGGACCAAGCTGTCTGTCTGTTGTGGGGTGACTGTACCAACTGACCAGGCAAGTCATGTGAGACTGAACTGACCTTATCTTGGCTTGCACTGCAGAAAGGTGGTGACTCACAGCTCAGAAGTTAATATGAATATGTGACCTTTTGGATGCATTGCTGTTGCAAAACAAAGGATTTGTTTGGCCGTGTTCCTAGGACCTTTGCCATTCCTTTGGAGTACGAGCAGAGATATGAGCATGTATGTATTTGTTATCTTTCATATGCTTTTTCAGTGTTGTGGGTAGAGAAAGAGAGAAAATTAATTTGCTGGATGTTTATTTTGAAAGAATTGAGATCATCTTCCTGTCAACCTGGTAAAATAGCTTTAAAGGGAACTTTAAAGGGAAGAAGCAAGTCTACTGTCCTCCCATATTATGGCGACAGACTAGAACTACGGGAAATGAAGGGCTGAAAAGCGCAATGAGGAATGAGGCAAGTGTTGCAAAGACTGCAGCCTGGGAGTTCTCTCTTTGGATGATCAGAGAGGAACAGGACAGAATGGTATGTGCACGTACTCCGAGCCTTAAATTCTCTCTTTTAATCTTTATCAGACATAACCATTTCTGGGGAATGAAGGCACTTCATACAAAGAGAAGGGTGGCATGACACAGAATACCTCTAAGCAGAAGTTGTCATGTGTTTTTGATCATTTTGCTGCTGTAAAAAAACAACCTGATGTATCTTGTCTCTCAAGAGGTAACCATAGCTGTGTGTCTCATTCTGTCTAGTTACTTGTTAATGCTCGCTTCTCCAGACCTTTGTGATTTCCAGCTGCTACTGATGGGTTAAACTGTGATGCTAGGCAGCTTTTCCATGTTCTGGGCTTTACTGTGTGGAACAAAAGAGTATATTTAGCTCTAAATGGGAACACACCACAGTGCTATATGGGAGACAATAGGGTGGGACTGCGGGAATGTTGGAGTAGATGTATTTCTTTACTAAGTCTCAGAAAGTTACATTGTGGAAGTGAGCCATACTGTTGATGTGGACTCTGTTTTTTCTGGTTTTTTTTTCAATTTCTTTTATTACCCAGTAGTTCTGGAGTCTTTAGGGAAACCAATAGAAACCAATCCAATAAGAAGTTTTTTCTAAACCTGTCAGATGGTAACCAAACTGCATAAAATTGCGAATGAATCCAAGGAAGCAAGAACACACCTAGGACAGAAACTACAGGCACCATCTGCCTTTATTTAGGAAGTGCAGCCTTCCAACTTCCCCTTCCCTTTCCACTCCCATCCTCTTCAAATGACTTCCAACTATCACACTGTCCTTGTATAAAGCTCTCTGATTCCAGCAACAGATTTCAGCGCAACAACAACAAAAAAAAAACCCTTATTTTTTTTCCTGCCTTATTATTATTTATGCTAAGTTATTCAGCAACTGAAGTGAAATGTCCACCAGTCTCATGCTGCAAATTTCCTTTTTCCAGATAGGGAAGTGAGTTGGAAGAGACATAGATCACAGCCAATATTTCTTAGAACACTTTTTATTCATTAAGCTGTTATTAGCAATAAAATCAAGCTGTTATTATTAATGGCAAATAACTATTCACACAGCACATTCACTCTAACAGTTTACTCACACAACCGCTTATCACACAGCTCCCACTCGGGGCAGCAGCTTTGAGGCTATTTACTCATAAGAGAAGGATCATACTGATGTCCTGATGGCTTCTAGGCAGGTTTTTTTTTTTTTGGGAAGTCGCTCAGAGGGTCTTTTCTCTCAACAGGCACGTACATAATCTTGTAGTCTTTGCATTTAGAGACTGCCATGCTCTTGGATGTTGTCTGACTTATACAACCCACTGTTTGACCCTGATATGGTCTTCAACAAATGCAGCAAACTCTTGGTCCTGGATTTATCTAGCTGTTGCAGGTTCAAGAGGACCATTAGTCTCCAGGGCTTATCAGTTCTTGGGAAACTTTTACTTATTACATTCTCAGCACGTACCCTTTTTTTTTTGGCATGGTGTTTTATTACAACTTCTTTTTCCATCCAAACTTACAAGTACCCACTCACATAGAAAGGGCCTTTATGATGCTGAAGTATTGCATTGTAAAGTTTAGTGCATATTTTATTAACAGTAAGAAGCAACACATTAATGACATGGAAGTAAAAAGAAACAGTAGTAGTTATTACATTCATCCATCACTTTTGCTGAACACTGTGCTACAGTAAGGAGCATAAGGTGACAAAATGTTTCTTCAAGCTGTATCATGTCAGTTAGGTTTCTGCAGGTTAGCACTGCATATCATCCCCCTGACTGCTTTCTGTAAGGGACTGTAATTAGTCCTGGCTTAAATGGTCAGGTCAAATCGATCCTCCATTCTTTCATTCCTCTTTTTCTTCCTCAAAAGTAAGTCAAAGCCAGTACCTTTCTAAAGACTAAAATATTAAAATTAATGTGAAAAGCCAGACATAAGCTAAAACATCCACCTTCACCTTGATGCTACTCAAATATTGAAAGTTTGAAAAAATTGTGACTAGAAATAAAAATGTTACATTTATGAAGTGAGGACTGATGTCACATTTCTCCTCCCTCAGGAAAACAAATGGCTCCATTTCACACGTAAGGCTCCTTCCAATACGAAACTACTTTTCCAAACATCTCTGTCTTGGGCCCACTTCCTCAGCAAGAAGAACAGAGAAACTAGGGGGATGCTAATGTTTAAAATCCTAGAGAGTGAGAGGAGACCAAGATGAATTTCCATAGCAGAAACACTGCAGAAGGTCAGAGAAAACTGGCTGCAGGATGCAGTGACTCTCTGATCTAGACAGGTCAGGCAAGGGACGAGCAATCCTAGATGACACTAACTGCACCCCAAGCCATTCTCAAAATTCATATGGAAACTGAGGGCTGTAAAAGTATTGTGGTGTTTGTCTGGTTTGTCTTGATATCTACATGTTGTGGTTTGTTTAGTGAGGGGGGGCCTAAGGTGGTAGCTCCTAAGGCGAGCTCAGGGAGGACGGAAACCTCCCGCGGAGCAGAAGGGCAAAAGCTCGCTTGATCTTGATTTTCAGTACGAATACAGGCCGTGATCGTATAGTGGTCAGTACTCTGCGTAGTCTGGTCCTGATCGGGGCTGAACTATGACACTACAGTAAAGAACACTTATGCTAGACATCCCTGTAAAGAACATACTCAACGTGCTTTCTCAAGAAGGTCCTTGAAAGATAAACTTTGTGCCAGAGTGTGCTTTGGATTGCAGTACCAGGGAAAGGTGCGCTTGTTTCCATGCTGCTGGTGTCTGCATACACCTTAGTAGATGCCAGCAGTCTCATTTCTGTGACTCTTTGTCTAGGAAGAAAACCAGAGAAGCCAAATGAAGAGATGCTGCTGGAATGTTACCAGAAAAGGGGAAACAGAAGACTGCAGCTGTCTACAAAACAGGTTAGAGTGGCCTGGTAGCAAAAGGCCTGGTGTTAGAGAAAAGTCACCTTTTTAAGAATGGGAAAACATGTCACCATGGCATAGATCTGAATAGGTGCTATGTTTTGTGAACACTGAAAGACAAGACTTGTATCATATGTTTTCTCTGAGCTTTGAGTGACTACTCAAACAACATACGTTTCACTCTCCTTGTTTGTCAGCAGAACGTCTTGTCAGAATGATGGTCTCTAAAGCAGTTAATTCTTTTCCTTGTTACTCTACTTTATGTGATATGTCCTTCTCTGCAGTTTTAGAGTCAAAACTTAGCAAGTGAATATGGAACCTGCTGCTGCCCTATTAAGTTTATTCCTACAGTGCACTTGCACACCCAAGGGCTGATGTTGAATAGATTGGCTCAGAAGAGAAAGTTGTGCCTAAGCATGTACATCATGATGCATATACATTATCTTCCTGCACCTTTGTTAGAACACCCACAGCTTTCAAGGGGCATTTGTCATCTCCTTGGTGGGGCAGAAACAGAGAAAAGGACAGAATTGAAAAGGAAATATTTTATCTTTTTTGAATATTTTCTCATATTGAAAAGCATGTTAGTACTATCAATAGCTCTAGGAAATTAAGCTGTTAGCAAGCAAAATGTGACTTCTCCATTGTTCTGACTCTATTGATCAGATTTCTTCACTAAAGCATTGGTTAAATGTCTAATGGCATGTCTGAGAGTGAGGTGCTTGGTGCCTGTAGTCCCTCCTACATTGAACTGAAATGCCCTCTGCAGTCTGAAAATCTACAGCGCTTGTGATGGCTGAGCACAGTTTACAGCAGCTCTTTCAAAAATTTTTCAGATTCTTGTCTTTTTGTGATTCTAGAAAAAAATAACAAGCAGCTTTTTAAATGAAGCCTTTGTTTTGGATGCAGCCTGTTGTATAACAAAGCTAAAATCAGTTGTTTATTTCTGGGTCAGCTGCCTGTCATTTCTGCTGGTTTCCATATTACTGGTGATTCCTGTGAGAATACTGAAATTATAGGAAGTAAGCTGTATGAATAAACAGATCAGTCAGGTAGCTTTTGTTAAGAATTTAAGGAGCTCACTTACCACAGGCTCTGTAACTTTTCCCAGTCTTGTAGTCTGCACTTCCCTCCTCTTGGTCCCTCTTTTTCTTTCTTTAGCCAATCTGTGTGAGTGATCCCCTCCACTCTCTTATCTTCCTCCAGTACTGGAAATCTACTTTCCCACTCTTCCACTGATCAATGTATTTCTCAAACACACCCATCTAGAAGCCTTCCTCTCAGTTTAAAACTCTCGGTTTCTTTCCAAACTCCTTCCCATCCCCAACTCTTTCTCTGTATCTCATGTAAACAGTCGATTCCGGCTTTGTTGTTTTGTGGAGTGAAAGTCGTGTATGGCTACAAAACTGTACTCTGAGGTACATATCCTGCACTGTGGTGTCTATACAAAGTCCTCTATAAAAAAAAAGCATCATCAGAATATAGAAATGTATTTTTTTTCTATTACTCAGCCTTCTGAGTGAATAGAAATGAAAAAAAAAAAATGCCAAAGATAACGAGTACAAAGGTATGGTACTTAAGAAATTGTTAAAAATATAAGTAAGGGTGGAGTAAAATATGTGCTTCTCTCTTTTGTATACACTTATTCTACATAGAGAACATGAAATTCTGGGTAGCAATGTTGCTGTCCAACACAGAAGAAAACAGGGATTGTTTTTTCACAGCACTGCCTCACGATCAATTTCTGATAATGTCAGGAGATCCAAGATGGTTGCAAATCCACGTGATGACGAACAGCCTGGCAAAACCCTACTGGTCCCATTCTGAAGCAGGAACAGCCATGCGTGTCTATTTGGAAACACTGCACTCAAGTAATGCCTTTCAAGTTGCTATACCTGTGCCTTGGGAAGCTGTCCTCATGCCATGTTTTGAGAAGTGGCCTCATGCTGCTGTAGGAAGAAATGCAAGCTGATAAAAGAAAGTCGTATGGTGGCAGAGTTTGGTCTTTCACTACTGCTGCTGCACTGGGCTTTGATCCTGTAATTTCTGTTTAGGAGCAACTGCTGGTGAAACCAAAGAATTTTTTCCTCAGTGAGAACTAGGTGATCATCCAGTCCACAATAAAACTGATTCATCTGATTTAGGGGGTACCATGAAGACTATGTAGATAATATATTACAGAAACCTATGTCCGACATGATTTCCTAAAATCTTAGTTCTAGGGAAACAAAGGCTGTAAAAGAGAAGATGAAGATACCTGTGAAGGTTCCTTAAGTGAAACTTAGAACAGAGTTGACTGTTTGACATCAGAGTTGATGATTGACTTTATGGGATATTTATACATAAAATATAAAATGGCATATTTTGTTCCAAATGTGATTTGTAAGTATAAGACCACACTCAGTTTGCTAACTCTTATTAGGCGTCTCATTCTTTTGCATCTGCCCTTTGCTGTTTCAATAGATTGTCTAGACTTAAATTTCAGACCAATCTGAAAATGCTTAAACAAAGATTAGTGGAGTCATTTAGTTGTGTCTAAGAAGCTGACTGCAACTATCAAAATACTTTTCATATTTAGATGTAGATATCAACAGTTTTCCTGAGATTGCCACTACCTTTCATAGAGAAACCAGTGCATTAATTCTTCTGCCTACAATCAGCACGTCTTGAGGATAGTGATGTTTGTGAAATAGTGTTCAAGAGCCTTATTTAGCATCATGACTATATTTTGATGATAGTGAAGATGATGTCTTCTTTGCTTTATTGTTATGCTATCCATATTCTTCTCTTCCTAATCAGTGGTACGTGGGATCCTTAAAAATCCAAAGGAACGAGTTTTCTGTCTTTTTTTTTTTTCACATAGGGACAAGTTCTTTCTAAATCTTGATTATATCTGTGTTGCTCCTTAATTTTTAAGATTGTTCATACCTTGTTATGAAATACTTGGATTTTCAATAGTTAAATGCTAGAACTCCTCCCATTACTTTCAAGTTTAAGCATATTTAACTGCATACATTCATTCAATGATGAAATCACTACAGTTAATTGAAGTGGCTGATATTTTCAGGATTACTGGGCAATACGGAAGTTTGAAATAATAAAAAAATGCAGAACATTTTCTATTTTTTGGTGAACATTTCTGCCCATTACCCAATCCCCCTGGGAATTCCTTACAGTTTTGTCTGTGTAAAAAAAAAAAAGCAACTTAGACTGTAGATATTATTTTAAGTGACAGCATTTTCTGTCTTTCTAACAACCCGCCTATTTGCAATTCAGTGATCGCACGGATCATCAGCTTTCACTTTTTGCACAGTAGACTGCAAAACAGCTACTCTGTGTATTGAACACTGAAAATTCAAGCTAGTAATTGTTTTTATTGAGAACTTCATTTCAAGATGCTGTGCCTACTCACCAGAAATTTCTAGTTCCACTAATAGTTCACAATTCCACTATTTTCCTATTATGTATCCAGTGGCTATGGATTCCATTTACTGTTTACTTCTGCAAACACAAAAAAGACTCCATCATCCTCATCCCCATTCATGCACTTCAGGCTTTGTTTTGGTTGTTTTCCTTACTTTCTGAGGAGAGACAGAGTTTAAAGCATTTACCTGAATATATACTAAGAGCATTAAAAGTATTTCAGAGGAATATAGGAATTCAGCAAATTGAGAAGCAAACAATTAATCAAATTCTTATAACTTTTATCCCACCTTATCAATCACTGCTGTGTTTTCTTTTGCTAAGAAGATAATATATATGACTGTTTACATACACACATATATAAAATGTCAGGGAGGAGCAAGGAAGGGAGGACAGTAATTTTACCTCAGTCCTGTTCGTTCAGAAACAGACTTAAATGTTTGTCAGTGACAGGAACAAAGTCAAAGTCAAAGGCAGTGGCCACCATATGGGCCTGAGATAGGGCTCCATCACCATTTGCCACCTGTGCTTGTTTCTAAGTTCTCACACCAGAATTATTACAGAAAGTAACAGCTTTATGTGAGCAGAGGGTCAGAGACAATATTATTCCTAATATCAAAGCTGTTTTTTCTTTTTCTTTTCCACGGCAGGGCAGAAGCCAGAGGCAGAAGGTGAGTCTAGGTGCTCACAAATAAACAGAGTAGGTGATTTCTGGGAGAAGTAAGTGCCTGACCCTACTCTCCAGTCCTCCCATGGCTTCATCCTGCTGATGCTGAGGGCATGGGAAGAGAAGGCAGCAAGGAGGGCATTGTCCCCTGCTACCTCTGCCTAGTGTCCACTGGTAGCACTAGCCTGTGAAGGGGACCCTGTGTCTGGACCACTCTCCTCCCTGTTCTCACTCATGTCTCTCCTGAACTCAGCCATGGCAAGTGGATAGTGGACAGTGCAAGCTGGCTGCGCACCTCTGGGCTGAAGTGCTTCTGAGGTATTTGTAGGGAGGCAGAAGAATTTTGTGAGAAGAGGACAATGGAAAATGATAGGCATAGCCTTTGGAAACCTTGATAGCTCCCCCTCCACACCTCCTTTTCACCTTTCTTCTCCTCTGTCACCCAAGTTCTCTCTTCCCCCTCAATGTCTCCACTCCATTGTACCTTTCTCTGCCACCATTACAAAACCAGAGTCTTGTCAACACAAGTGAAATGGAAAAAAACAGTTGATTTGTCCCATGTTCTCATGATGGTAAATGTAAATGTTGCATATATTACAGAGAAGTCTTGAGTTTGGTCTGGCAGGATGAAAGACTCAAAGAGCCATTTTTAATGAGCCTCGTTGATATCTTATTTTATCCAGTTTACCTTATTCTATTTTAAGCCACTTTTAATCACATTGGTTGATGGACTGCAGTACAATTCTTATAGACTATACAGATTTTTTTTTTTGCAAATATCTAGCAGCACTTATTACTGTACCAAAAATTCCATGTTGTATTATTCTTGTAAGTTCAACTTGTGTACTAATTAAATACACTTCAGTAATAATCAAAAACAGTCCTAGTAAGCATCCCACGTATACAAATGGAACAAACTTGTCCAAACTTTATGTTTAAGTGTCTAAGGCCTCAGTTTCCTCTGCTTGTGTATCTATCTGCAAAATTAAAACAACAGAACCAATCAAACTGTCTGCTAAACTTTGTAGTATTATTTTTCCATTTCTTAATCTTCCCTTCACTTGCATCTTCAAATTAAAGAGAGGTACACTGAACAAAGTAGTTCAAAACTAACTCAAATATTGGAAGCCTGCTGTGCCTGTTCTTTTCCTCAAATTATAGATGAAATAGCATTCTCAACAGCTCTACTCACTGCAAAAATTTAAATCAGATACGCCTACAATGTGTTTTACTTGATAATGAGCGTATCCCATCTGAAGGGCAATGCACGATCACATTCACATTTTCCCAGTTTGCATTGCTTTATGCTATTTTTTTTTCTTATGCCAGAAATAATGTAGATAGAATGTGAGTATAACTGGTCTGAAAGCCTTTGTGTTGCAAGAACACATCTGAGAAAGTGGAGTACAACTATTTAGTATGGACCAGATTCTATTGCTGTGTAACTTGACTGCTCCTTTCGAGGGTAGGCATCAGGGTCTTGAGGGCACTGAAAGGCCTGAATGGCCCTGACCACCCTCATCTGGCACCCTCACCCCATATCCATGGGCATGGAAATAAAAATTCAGCCTTGCAATGAGGAGATCTAAAAAACCTTTCACAATATGGAGCAAATGTCTTGTTGTCTGCAGATAGTGACATACAATAATTTTATAACCATCATGAGTTATTGAAGTAGTGAAAATCACTCTAGTTAAAATATTTCCTCTTATTGTTACGGTAGCACCCAGAGGTTGAAATCTATACCCTTCTGGGGTACTGCTCATTATGTGAATGTGCAGTTGGAGGCCAGCTTTGACTCAGAGACATTATATGCTAAGTAATGAAAGGTCGAGGAAAGGGGAAATCATCACCTTTGCATGGAAGGGACACCAAGATATACAAGGTCAAACTGATGCCAATCAGAATCATTCAGACAGAGCTGCTCTGGTATTGGTGCGAGAAAACAGATAAGAACTTTTCATTCCCTTTCAGTCCTCTTTATAATATTGGGGTATTTTTATTGGTGGATTTTTTTATTTTTTTTTTTTTGTGTAGGGGGGAGGTAGGCATTTTGTTTGGTTGGATTTGTTTTGTTTTGTGGTTTTTTAAGGTTCCTATCCCTAGTTTTCTAGATTGGGGAGTTGGCTGGAGAAATGGAGATGTGGGAGGAAATGGGCAAGATGGGGGTACGATGAAGTCTTTCCTCAATCCCAGGTGGCTGTACAGCTGGGAACTGGTCTGCTGCTGGGAGAGCAGGAGTGATTTTAGGTCCATAAGGTTAAAACAAGCCACTAAGTGAACACAGGAGATTTGTTGCATTTATTCTGATGTTTGGTTTTTTTCCTACTCTGAGCAGATTTGGGTTAAGACAGTGTTTGTTACTGATTTTGCAGAAAACCTAGGCTGACTCTGTTGGGTCTTTCATGAACGTGGGAAGGCCTGTCTGTGACATAGTGTATCAAACCTGAAATGGCAGTAATCTGTGTCACTGGGAGGTTTGAGACATTTACTGTCTCTACATGTTTTTGGTTGTAAAATTGGGATTAACAATACATTGATTCTTCAAACGTTGATTCTTCTTCTTCAAACATTGATTCTTCTGTCAGACTCACATCACACAGAAAAATAGGTTACTCAGATCCTTTTACTCTTAAAAACATCCCACAAAACTCTCACTGGTGTATACAGAAATATCTCTGAACGGTGTACACTTACAATATTTAAAGAAGTTTCACTCACCCATCACTCAAATAGTTAAATATTAAATCAGCCTAAGCTTTCTCCTAAAACTTTGCTGTTCATACAGTTTCCACTGAAGACCTTCTATTGCTTTGGATCCCTTCCCTGCACTGCTTGGGAAGGATACCTCTGTTACTCTTATCCTGGCTCAGATCAAGAATCACCTGCTAGCCCAAGTCAGTCCATAACTTGCCTTTCTAGGTGAGGGTAATGGCAAGTGGCTGTTAGTGCTAGAGCAGAAGTTGGTGTTCCTATGTGTAAACCTAGAGATTTATCTGTTGTTGCAGCAGGATAACATTTGAGTCAGCTCTGGTGCTTTTCTGGTGGTTCACAGGGTTGTTGTGAACTTAAAATATCTCTGTTGCACATGAAGAGCATTCTTTTGTTGCATGGAGAGCAGGAGAAAAAGTAGTTTAGTGAGCTCATGGTGATGCCTTCTCATCTTCAGGATATACTTTCTCTGCCAGAAAAGAATATTGTTTACAGAAGGTAAATAAATACAAATAACTCAATTTGTGAGAGATTTCTGAAATAAAGCTCTGTTTCTCACCTCAGCATGATGAGTCAAACTGAGCCATGCAGAAGGAACAGAGAGGTTGAGGGTAGAGCCCTGAGCTGACCTTCCCAAGCCCTGTCACAGTCAAGCTGGGACTCTGCAAGACTCGACTGATGCCTACCTGGCTGTATGTCCTTCTGCTGCCCCATCCCTGCTCTTGTCACTAAAGGTGGCCTTGGGAAGTGGCTGATGGAGGAAAAATCACTTGATTTCCTCCTTGGCTGATGGAAGAAAGATCATTTGGCAGGTGTGGCAGAGGAGCTGCTTAACCTGCTACCTGGGCTGGAGCTGTCTGGGGCGAGAAGCGAAGTATAATTCTCTACTGCAATTGGTCCTGCAGTGTTGCCTTGGTGGAGTGAAAAGGAAGGAGTATGTGAGGGCCGGAGCCTGGAGCTGATGGTTCGAAATCACTCCAGAGGCTGCCTTTAGTTTCTGTATGGCTGCCGGGCAGTACCCCTGGTTGCCTGCCATCATTCACCAGGGCTTTAATGGTTGTTTTCAGTAGTGCGTCTCCTTCCCTTAGGTCTCTCTTGACCCCACAACCCAGTTACTGCTCAGTCTGTGACCCTCGGGCTTTTGGTCTTTTTTTAGGAGTCCTGCCTTTTCTAATGAGAAGAGAAAGCTCTGTTGCATTGGTGGATTCACAGCTTCAGTCACTGCCATCACATTGTCCTGTGCTTTCCACGAGCAATAAATTAACTTTAAAAAGAGTCAACAAATTTCATGAGAAAAGCCAATCTTTTCATAGGTGTGCCAATACACAGAAATGGTTATTTCACATCAGGGATGTCTCTGTATGGAAAGTATACATAATTTTATAACTCATCAACTTTAAGAGGTGCCCAAGAATGCTGAATATAGGACCATAAATTTGTAAGAGATTAAAAATTTTCATAAAAAAAGAAAATTCCCACAAAATAAGGAAGGTCTAGGGTATTCTGGCATCCATTAGAAAAAGGTATTAAAAAACCCAATCCTGCCTTTTATTTTATGACTGTGTATCAGAAAGCTGAAAAACTCCCAACTTCCAGTAAAATATAAAAGATTTAAAATATACTTCTCCTTGTTTGGTAGAAAACTGCTCTGTTAAATCTAAAATTTAAATCATAGTGTTTGGTTATCAGTGCTCACCAAGAGGATTACAGAACAGTCATTAAATCTTATTACAAAGCGAAGTGCAGAAAGTAATTGCACATATTTGTAAGTAGCTTAGAATTGATTAAAAATGCATAAAGAAAAACAGCAAAATTTTCTGCAGGCTCAAGCCTGCTAACCCCTCTGGGCAAACACACATCAGTTCATCCCTCTGGTAACCTTCTCTGTTTCCTCCCGTTGTGGCAAGAGGAGGATTCCTCCCTGTTTTGAGGACAATGACACTGTATGTGTGATCATTTGAATTGCTGTGAGCTGCAGGAGACAGGAAAGGCCTGCATCCATGTTGAAGTCAGGAAGCTTAGGAGAAGCTCACCAAGTTTAATTTAAGCTGTTCCTTGGGCTAAGCCTTTCCTTCCCCACCCTTATCCCTCTGCCGAAGGCTGCTTTAAAGCTGCATTTTCAAAGCGATGTCTGGAGAATTAAGTGCTCCGGTTCTGTGGATGTTAATGTGATTTTGTGTGCTAATACCCTCTACTCCAGCACCGCGCTGAAGCTGTGCTCCGCTGTGAGGTTTTATATATTCCTTTCACAAAAAGGCACTGTGCCAAAGCAAGGTAACTTTAGAAGCATATAACTCTGGGTAATTTACAGGCACACAGGGCCTTTTGCTGTTTGTCTCTTTGTTTGGGCTGGGGAGTGAGGCAGACTTTCCCTGCAGAGGCTGAGCAGGAGGTAGAGCAGGGTGAGGTGAGTGCGCCAGCCCTTCGGATGCCATGCGATGAACTAGCTCAGTCAGCTTTCTGCATTCCCTTTTGCTTGTCTAAGTAATCATGTGCACCCAACAAGTCAGGCTTTGCCTAAGCTGTGACAAATTCAGTGCATAACACAATGCAAGCAGTAGCCTGATCCTACACAATCTGGGTCTCAGCATGCAACCTATTATTTTTAACTTTGCATTTAAGCTACTCGCACATCCCTTCTGGCAGCATTCAGAATATTCCTGAGATGCTGCATTGTGTCATTGCTTCTCTTTCCTCTTGGATTCACTTTTTTCTCCCCACAAGACTGGTAGGTAGTGTTTAGGAGGAGATGTAGATCTTCTTTACTTTCTGCTTTTTTCTTTCTTTTTATAAACAGTGCTTTCTCTGATGTAAATCATACAAACCTTTTATTTTTCACTTTAGGCCCAAACTTTTCAGTGAGAGAGCAGGGTGAGTGGACAGGAAGAGAATAGATGGACCTTTCCGATCATCACTGCTAAGGTGATAGGATGTTGCTTCTTGCAGGCGGTTTGGACTAGATGACCTTTAAAGGTCCCTTCCAACCCTAACTATTCTATGATTCAATGATTCTATAATCACTCTCTTACCACCCAGTGGTCAGACACAAATAGAGCTAGGACTGGTGTCTTTAACCTCTGGGACTGAGGCAGAGAGAGGCATGGCACAAGCACAAGGCAACCTGCAGTGCAGTTTCTCCAGGGTCACCTTTTTGATCATGATTCCCAGAGCCAAAGCAGTTTGGTTATACATTACTGTGCCCATTACTAGGGGTGTGGTAAAGAGGGCATGTCAAGTTTCTAATTACCACTCCCATATTGACAAATTTACAACATTTCATCTTATTTTCTTGTCTGAACTCTGACAATCACGTGAGAACAGAACTGGAGAGATTACAAAAGATTTTGCTGTTCTGTATTCATTTAAAACATCTGTAAGGGCTTTTGAATAATCTTCATTTTTAACTATGAGAAAAATGCACATTTTGTCAACTTATCTTCAACTCACTGCATGGGACTAGATCTGGATAGCTGTCCTTCAAATTAATACAAATTTAGGAACTAAAGCACTAGGTAATGAGTTGAGAATATATCTCTTGGAGTTTACTATTGATTTACTGTCCTAATATTGCTGAGAATTACTCACTGCATAATCTATAGAAGCAAATGATTTTTGCGAGGTTGCTGCTATCTCTTAAGGTTTTATCTAAAGCCTTGAGAACTGGTATTTTTTTTTCTCAAAGTCATATAAGGATCTTAGTTTTCTTTCTGTAGCAAGAAAGTTTCTTGCTACAAGGAGTGTGGAGAAAAGATTTCAAATTTGAATATCAGGGAACAGTGAGAGTATAAGGATCACTGGGCACGGAGATGACCCTGGCACTGGTCATGCCCTCACCAACAGGCACTATCCTGCAGGGTCAGCGTATAGCAGGCAGACCCAGGGGGTCATGGGGTCCATCAGCAGATGGGCGAGGGGGTGAGCTAGGGCCAGGAACCATCCAGGGAGTCCAAGAGCTAAAGGAGATGGGGCTGGAGACAAGGCTACGACATGGAGCCATGGGGTCCTCCTAGGGGACAGGGCCAAAGGCAAGTATAGGGGATAGGCCACAGTGTATGTCTGAGAGGTCCATCCAGAAGATGAGCTATCACAGCATAGGGCTGTGGTCCCTTCAGGAGGCAGAGCAGAGGCAGGGCTGGGCACCTGCTATGGTGTAGCTGGGATAGGGGCTCATGGCCCCAGGCTGAGCCTTGGGCCCATGAGTGGTGGTGGGGATCCTAAGTGAAGCTATTCAGGAACATTAAGAACTATTAGCGCATTTAGGTCTCTGACACAGAACCTATCAAAGGTAATAACAATTAGAATGTAAACTTAATACAAAAGTGACTTTTTTAACTCATGATTTTTAAGCAAGTTTCATTGATAGGGAAGTGACAAGGTTACTTACTGAACCACAGTGTGTTGAAGAACAGATGCTGCACCAGAAAAGGCTCACTAAACGCTTTTGTTGCGTATGTTTTGCCTTTTTTTGTATACTGTAGGCTTCAGTACTAGTGACTACTGAAACCAGGCTATTGTGCTAGACAAGCCTTTGGTCTGACCTAGTGTGTCTATTCATATATTCTTATGTCCCTCTGGGGCAATGTTTATAAGTCACCTGAAAATCATAAACACAGTAAAATCAAGGAAAGGTAATTCATTGAATTTCCACTGCAAACTATTTACACCAAGCAGTGGCAAGATTACTGATTTTCTACTGGGCTTCCAGCACTCTGGTTTGTGGGAGATGGTCCAAGTCCCATGTGAAGAACTGGGAGCTGAGTTCAGCCTGCAGAGCTCTTCTGCCCCTGAGGCCTGGGGTTTCAAATGTCCCTCGACAAGACATCCACATCATCCTGAAGTCTTCCTGTTTCCCATGCTCATGTAGTTGTGGTAGTAGCTGGGCACTGCAGGAAGTTGCTGTTCTTTGGGGGGGTTACACCAGTAGAAGCAACCTAGTAGAATGGACAGTGAACTCCAATCTCACTTGTCCAGCTTGGTGTTTGCTATTGATTACACTAATCTACGTATAGACCCATGCAATATACATCCACTCTGGTCTCCTCAGTTTTGGGCACTCCAGACACATGGTCAGTGACCAAGGTCTGAATCCACTTGCTGGCACTTAGACCTGCATGCACACACGAACATACAGTAGATAATCCTTCACCAGGAAAATAGTCAGAAAAGGAGTTTAATAAGAAGACAGAACAGATTGCACTGGTGAGGTGCACGGCTTGGCCACGCAAGTATACTGATCAGCAACCAGTTTACACATGATCAACCATTTTATCACCTTGTCCCTCTGTTTTCCCGTGGTTGTTCCACCCTAAACCTCATTGATCTTTCCCTTTTCCCTCCTTTGGTTTCACCCCTAAACTCCCCACAATAAGTCTTGCATAATAACAAGATGCTCTTCCCCTGCATCACATAATAGGTCCCAAACCCTTCTATAAGATAGACTCATCTTCATGGGTATCACCCCTGAGACCATGGGGCTGATGGCTCTCCTGCAGTAGCTCACACCACATCGGATCAGGGGGCTTAGTTGGCTCTGGGAGGGTTATTGGAGTTCCTATGGGTCCCCTCCTTCCTCAGTGCTCCTTTTGGTTTATAGAGAGGAGCCTGTAGTCACATAACCTAATACCACAGAGCAGAGACTCTTCTCTTCTGTATCCCTCTTTTCCCCTTGCAAAGGTTTGAAATAAGTATTCTTGTCCTGAAAAGAAAAATTACCTCTCTGTTTTTCTAGCTTATCAATGTTGAAAATGGTATGATGTGTTTAAATCAGCAGCAGACCACCGTGTCAGAGGAATGAGTGGGTAATTTCAGTTACATTCAGTATTAATATTTTTCCCTTTTCTTGTTTAGCTCACGCCGGAGTTGGGGGGATTGTATCCTGTGGGGATGTCGTTAGATACATTGGTATTACAAAAGGGATAGATTGGATCCCTTTTTTGTTTATTTTCCAGTTGAGAGCCTGTTGACTCTCAACAACCTGTTGAGCTAAGTTATGAAGAAGCTCTTGTTGACCTTCATTGTGGAATAATGACCCTATTATTGAGTTTGAGCAGTAGGTCAAGATATCAATAATCTTCAACTTGTGGGCCCAGAACTGTAATTTAGGACTGGTACTGCACAAATAATGGTACAAGAGATAGGGATGGTACTAGAAACTCAATCTCTGTAAATGAATAGAAAAACACAAAGCTCAAATATGTATCATGAACAGGATGCAGGGAGGTTTTGTGGGTTTTTGACCCATGTCAGACAAAGTTACAGAACAACTCCCTTCCCAACCTGAGACTTACTCAGGCCAGTGACAAGAAACCTCACAGAAGGCTCAGCATCTTTCTTCCCACATCTGGCAGCTTCTGAGCCAGCCTGTGCTGTCCCATCACAAACTCTACACTTCTGCAAGGGTGTTGACCCTCCTATTGGTTCCTCCTTTTAGAATATCCTATTTTCAAAAAGTGAAAATCTTCTCTTCCAGAGGTGGGAGAGTTGCACTTGCCCAAGTGAGTTTCTAGGTGTTGAGTTGCAGCTGCTACCCTGGCTCTGAGATGTGCTGCCAAGGTCAGGTAGCAGAGGATTCCTGACATAATGACAAAGAAAACAGTAAAACAAACCTCTGAATTGCTTGTTACCTGAAAAACTCCCAAGCCAATGCTCACAAGACTGTAAAAATCATCCCCAATGGGGTCACCGCCTACTGAGTAAAAAAAAACCAACTATCCATACAGTACTTATTGACTTGCCAGATATACCAGGACCCTGGGGGAAACCTGGGTAGCAGTTACAACAGATACAATGTTTTGTTACTCACACAGAAGGGCTGTCTAAGAGAAAGGCAAACCAGAAAGGGCTGCCAGTTAACAGGTTGGTTTCTATGACTACAGCATGGTAAATTCTTGAGCTAGTCCCCAGGGGCAGCCTGTAGGCCCCTCTCAGACCTAGCACCCTGTGATTTTCTTCCAGTCCAGTCTATAACGTCAGCAGTCAGAGGTCATCCTACATCTTCTCGCTCATGTGAAGCAACCATGTTACAAGTTCTGCTACTCATTCTTGAAATGCACCTGGGAAAACCAGACTTTTCCTTGGAGTTCCTGCAAGTTCTTGCCATACTCCCTTTTATAATTCAGAAGTGGGAATTCTATTAACAGTGTATTAGTGTATTTCTAAGTAAATTACTTAGAAAACATCTAGGTATTGTATTAAAAACTCTCAATTCATTTGTCTCTATTCACATAGCTCCAGCTTGACTTATAATGTAATATTTTGTAGCAGATCAGATATTTCAGTGGCCCTTTAGCACCTTCAGGTTGTAACTCAGCAGCCTTTCAGATATACTAACCTTCCTTTCCAGTCATATCTCAGAGCGGTGAAAGGACTTCAATGAAACCCCAAAACCAAGTTTGCTTTGACATATAGCTGTGAGAAGCCTGAAGCCAGTTGTTACTATTGAAAAGGATCTTTTCAAAATGCTTTTGATTCTGATTCAGGAAAACCTTTTCTATCCAGGAATCTCACTTCAGTATGTGTTTTAAGCACGTAGTGATGAGCCACGAAGTCAAAATATCTCTATGTATATACTTCAGTGTCATCCCGATTATAGACCTTTGCTGGTAAGAGATATTCCTTGTTATTTTTTTTTACTGCTCTGCATTTTTCTGTCCTCACTTATACTGTAATTTGTTTATCAACGGCCAGGGATAATGGAGGAAAACTGGAGTTTGTTTAATCACTGCCTGGAGAAAACTGTAAGCTGATCCTGATATAAATGAGGAGGCATGAGAATTTGCTTTAATAGTTTTCAGTCCCTATGGTAATGCAGAAATTTTGTCTAATTTTTGCCAAGTGTTTTTATACTTAGTGTTTTTAGATAATCACTATTTAGATGGCTTGTGTTCTTGGATTTTCCTTTTTTCTCCTTCCCAGGAGGTAAAACCAGTAAAATCCTCCCCTCTTGAAGTCAGTGGCAAAACTCCCACTGAATTTGGGATTTTACTCAGCCAAATAATTTCATGCAAATAAAGTATTTGGATACTGCACTCTGGGGTGATATTAACAAAGTTAATGCTGTTTCCTAAAAATAAAAATTCTTATATATTAGTGAGCCTCTGTGTGGCTCCAACTGAAACGTTTATCTTTGAAAACTCATTCACTTTCCTGAAACTTAATGCTCTTGCCAAAACCCATAAGATGGCAGTGAACTCAGCTGCCCTGACTGCTTTACATGGTGCCAATAACACCATCAGTGGTTTGAAAAGTAAAATAAACAAAAAAAAACCCCACATGAATGAGAGGGCTTGCCTTCCTGCTTGGACATGTTCAGCTACATTACACTTGTATAAATCTCAGCCAAACAGTGGTGCCAGATGCAGACTCGTGAATCTGTGGGAGCCTTTCAGGTTGCAGGTAGCCTTCATTACGTACTGACTTTGGAGTCACATCTGCATGGGCCACACTTTGCACTTAACTCAGGGACTTTTCCAATTCTGGGCTCACCATGCTTGTTCAGACCTTTCAGCTTGCTTTCTGGCCCCAGGCTGAAGATCCTCCATGTCACCTAAGGCCACTCCTGTGTGAGGTTGCCTGAGAGGACATGGCTTGTCCCCTGGCATTGTAAAGTTCAGATGTCAGGATGAGACTCTTCTGGCAAGGCTCCTTTTGGGGGTAAATCCTCATATATTGCCTCAGGGCCAGTTTACCTGGACTGGAAGAAGTAATTTATTTAAGAAGTAAGTGGAGTTACTTTGTGCTTAAGAGAATGCCCAAGACCCTCCACTGCCGTGATGATTGTTATTTTTATGCTATCTGGGTGACATTATACAGCGAGGGCTGCATGGGTTATAGTCACGCTGATTAAAAGGAGCTTCTTTAAATTCAAAGAGATTAGGCATGTTTCAGCTTTGTGCATCTGTCTTCCATGCAGACTAGTTACTGCACACAGAAAGATGAACAATGAGAGAGAAAGATATGGAAAGAAATCCATGACATGACCCAACCTTTAAAACATGATTACTGAGTTTGAATACCTCCGTGACTGCGTGCCTCTATGGACAACACTCAGTGCATCCTGAAAATTATTCCTCTTCAAGGTGTCTTCTGGTGTAGACATCCAGAAAGAAAAGGCACACAAAACCATAGGTCATGTATCTGAGATAAGTATCAGGAACTGCAGTTACAGAGATGCGCATTCTCACATATGCCTACATACGTATATATAAATCTGACTGCAGATCTAACTGTAAAGCAAACAGGTAAATTCTGGCTATTGTTATATTGCACACCAAACCTACATAAAATGTGCCTAATTATTCTACATGAGCTCTAAAAATAAAATATTAAGGTAAAATAGTACTATACTCTTTATACAAGTACTTCAAATGGAATACATAATACAAAGTATTGATTCAAGAGGGTTGCCCTATTGAAAATCAAACGAGTATTTGCCATTGCTGAGAGCACACAAGCCCAGTGTAATCAGCCTGTTAAACTAACCGTTATAGCAGTGCTGTTCATGGCACTCTACTTAGCAGTCTGTCAACAATTCCATTAAAAAACTTATTTTTCAGGGATTTATATTTTGGCCATAAAAAGTTGCTCTGATGTGAGATTAGAAATACATATACAGATGTGAAGGAAGAGAAGTCCTCCACCTCTCCACCAAATTGCTTTAGAAAAGTCTGATCTTGGGTCATGAAAGACAGCAAGAATTTTGCCTTTTATGTCAGTGGAAGTAGAATTAGGATGAAAGGTTCTTCTGGTGATTAATTGCAGTTAACAGGAGCTTTCCTTTGACCTTATCTGAGCTTAGGTTCTCTGACATGTTTTAATCACCAGTGTGTGAGGAACTCTGAGGTGCCTTTCAGATTTTTTTGCCTCAAATAATAGTTTCCTCTCCGGTCCAGCCCTTGGAAAAAGCTTTTCTGATGTGACACTTAAATAAATGAAGCCCAATACTGTGGCCCAGATTTCAAGTCCAGTACAAGCTGTTTCCTTCTGTGCCAAAATAGAGCTTTATGCTGAAAGTTGGCATCTGAGGTAGTAGACTTCAGACAGTGGGGTAATGTATTATTTTGAACACTCCAGATTACCTGCAGTGAAACATTTATAAGATTTGACACTCAGCTGCACCTGATCTTGAGCAACCTGATCTGATATTGATGCTGGACTTGCCTTGTGGGGATGGAGGTTGGACCAGGTACCTCTTGAGGTCCATTCCCACTTCCATTACTCTGTGTCTCTGAGGAGTTATGTGTCACTCTGTAATGTCTGCTGACACAGAGAGTTGGCCAGATTCCAATTTAGAGTTAGCTGTAAGTATAAAACCTTCTGTTGTTTTAAGAAATTTAGAGTCACAGTTTGCTTTGGTTCATTACAGATATTGTGATTAGGCTTGCTGGAGAAACAGCTTGGATTGCTCTTCCATACCCAAGGTGAGTGAACTATCCGACAAGCTGTGGATTCAAATTATTCATTTTTCCTCTCTTTGGGGATCTCTTCAAACTTTATTTACTCAAAAATTAACTTGCATTATAGTGTAGAAGTGTTTCTGAAAATTTTGCCCGGTAGAGTTACATTAGCAGTAGCACTGGAGTTGTGTTTCTTTTAATTTTCTCTGTAACACCAAGCTGCTAAAGTTGCACTGGCGTAATTGAGGTTATTCAAAGATATTTTTTTAAATTTCTTAGACAGTGAGTAAGAAATAGTATGGTAGCTACAAGAAAATAATCAAAATTAAGGGACATGTGAACAAAGTACACCAAAATGCCATAAACCATGCTAGATCTTAATAAGATGCTAATTTACTATTTGCAGACATATAATATAAATCACACCAGTCTCTTTGTTCAAAAGAAAGTAAAACTATCAATGTGATGAAAGAAACATCACTTGCCAAGTAAAAGTAATGAGATTTTTTTTTGGCAGTTGGCAAGCTCTCTGAGACAGAGAAGGGAGAATATGACCCTGGGGAAAATTTGAAGTATGATGACTTGGTGAACACTATGACTTTACTTCTATTCTAAAAATGGGACAGCAAACTTGTATTCAAGTTATCACAGATATTATACATCATAGTGAGGAGGTAAAAATGAACATGTGTGAAGCTCTGTCACTTTGCAATATGAAATATATTAACAAGTTTACCTATGGTATATAAAAAAGAAGAAGATGTATTGACCTTTATGGAACCCATCTCTAGACCTTTTTTCTTTTATATTTAATTGATTACTGTCTCACAAAGTTTCCTGCATACAGACAAATACATAGAGCAGAAGTCTTTTTCAAGTTTCACACAACCCTTTCCTCCTTGTCTGCTTACATTCAAGCATGTCCGATACCTCAGTTACTGCTAGTTCCTAGCCATCTTATCTACCTTTAAAATATTTATTTGCTGCCATTATTACTGCAATCATTTCAATGACTCCTGTATGCCTTTGTTGGATTTGACGCTATCCTTTGGTCAGTGTTCAGGTAATTTCTAAACTTGGAAAAAGTGGTTGCTTATAGTGCAAAAAAAATGTTGTTATATTGTATAGATTTTTGAAATAAATAAAGAAATAAACAGTAGCTTCTGTGCTCAGCCACTTTGCAGTCTTCCACCTTCCTCCTGAGTCAGCTACTGTGCTTGTTTGCTCCATCATTATCGTGGCTGAAAAATGTCAGAGTGATGGAGTACCTATGAGCAGCTTCCCAGAGAAAAAATAAAGGGATTTGCTGAGTGAGCATGAGATGCGTTCCACAGAGAATCCTAATATCTGATGGCAAATCCAGGGCAGAAGCAGATCCCCTTGCAAAGAGACTAACCACTGATGGAAACACAATTGTCACAGAAGCTGAGAAGCAGAATGGCTTCTTACAGTTTCTGTTTTTCTGATGGCTGTGGCAGGGATCACATGCGTACATATATATATATTAAAAATATATATTTATAAGAAAAAATATTTATACGAAAATTGTATCCCCAAAATGTTAGAAAAATGATTAGGCTCTGAACTCAAGCCCACAAACCTTAGGGGATGTCAGTATTAAGATCTAGTGGTACATATTTTAAATAAAGTTCTCCTTTGTATATGGAATGATATCATCTTTAATTACAATGACTGTATAATAATTTTTCCATAGGCAAGCTATGGCCTTCAACACAAGTCAGAGACAGAGTCCTTGGAATGGGGTGAAATTCTTTCTGATTTGTCTGATTTTAGGGGGGTTTCCTAGTTGTATTTCTGAACAATACTTAGCATTTGAAAAACAAAATAACATTACAAAATAATATTTTCCCTTCTCATTCCCCTCTGCCTTTCCCACACACAAGTGGGTCAGCTGTAGGATTGGGTTATAAATCAACGGCGTGATCTTCTTTCAGTGGAGGGTTGCAAGGACTACACATAGCTGGTGTGAGGAGAGACTGAAGATGCCACTTTGCTACAGGTATTGAGTGGACAAGAAAGAGAAGCAGGGATCTCCAGGTCTCTGCCAGGAAATGTGCCATCATCTTCTGGGCTTGTCCTAAACAGCGTCTCTCCTCCCTTCTTCTTCCCTTCCCCAGTCCTGCATGCCTCACAGCTCGCTTCTGTTCCTATTTCTGCGTTTCTTTTGTTCAGCCCTCCATCTCCTGAAAGGACTCATCGCCTGACGTTGAGTTTGACATATTTCCCTTTCCTCAGGCTTTTGAGGCCCCAATCAAGCGAAGTTTTGAGAACATAATAGAGGTATTCCCTCTGTCTTCTGTTCCCATTTCTGGTATCTCAGTAGTAGGGCTAGTACTTTTAGAAGAAAATCCCACTCAGCACCTCTACCCCTACAGTGACATTTGTTCAGTGGCAATACAAAGCATTTAATTTACTTGGCATCAGGAACCCACAAGGAGATGGAGTAGGCTCATCTTATGTGTGGTAGCTGCCCCAATGTCACATGGAACATGTCACTCTGCATTAGTGAATTGAAATTTTCATTTTTCTCTTGAGGTTAATCCTTAACCAAACTCAACTCCACAGCACATCACTGGCGCTAGAGCAGGTCTACTTTCCTCTACCTCACCTATTTCAAGTTCCCGGGTTTCAATACAAGAATACTCAGAATTTCCAAAGTAAATGGTTATGAGTTCTTTTTTTCTAGATGGTCAATTATATTTTGCTGAGAAATGTCTGAAATGCTTTAGCTGAAACCTCCACATAGAGGCTGTGAAGGCTGTAGCCTGGTGATTACAGTTGAGTAACATCAAAAGCTGTTGAAAGTGGGGGGTTTAGAATGGAAAGTGCTGGGAAATCTTCATTACCTCTAATCCTACATTACCTACCATCTAGGGTGTGTTGCACAGCTGTCCAAGCCACGAGCAGTGTTGGAGGGAGAGGGGAGGCTTTAACCATATGTATCCCTGACAGATGTAGGGCCTGAGTTACCTATACATTGTCAGACCCTAATCATTGCAGCCATGGAGAAGCATTCATCACTACATCTTGTGTGTCAAAAAGAGGCAGTACTTAGATTGGGAAGATCTGAAGCTTTCTAGCCCAATTGTGAAATAATAAGAGGTGGGCTGTAGTTCATAATGCATGTGGCAGGAGCATGTTCATACCCTCAATTATCCCTTTCAATGATGAAGAGGAGAGTTAACATTTGCATACTGCATTACTTTAAAAAGTAAACCAAAACAATTTCCTGTCCCCAAGTTGATCCAAAATGAAGGAGAGAAGGTGTTCTCATGTGTGCTACTTGATTTCTTGTATATTAGTTTATCTGTGGAAATTGTCTCTTTTTACTGACGATTATTGTGTTCCGCTGATGGCAAAACTGCCAAAATCCTTTGTGCAGATGGAGAAATTAATTATTTTTGCTCAGGTTTGAGAGCATCAAAAAGGGAAACTTGAAACCTTTGTTCTGTGCAGTTTTATTCTACCCAGCTCTGAAGAATACAGAATGATACCGTTCACTGGAGAGAGATGTACTGTATTATTTCAGAGGTTTATTGTTACCAATATAATTTGTGAATGTGCTTTGTTCCCTATGGAAAAAGAACTGTTTCACGATGTACTGTACTTTCTTTCCTGATGTTCTTGGTCCTACTGGATGCAAGTGGCTTGGATAGGACATTCATTCTCCTACGAAGCAGATAAAAATTATTCAGTGGATGTCTCCTGGTCACAATTACCTTGTTTCTCCCACAGTGGAACCCACAAATAGCTACAGCAATGTCTGCTGTCTCCTGTTTCTCTCTACTATCCATGATACCAGGAATTACACAAGTGAAGGGTAGGTGGCTAGCAAGCTTGGGGCTGAAAGGTTACACAAAGCAGAGTGCCTGAACTATCTTTCTCTGTCCTAAACCCTTCACAGGCGCAAACCTTATTTCCATAGGTCTTCTTTGTTTGGAATTGCCTAGGGGATGCATCAGTAGCATGGGATGGTGTAAGGGAACATGGGGCGTGCTGGACCAAATGTCAGCCCCACAGAGGCCAGCCTGGTCCCTGGGAACACCTGATTCAGAGAGGAGACTCACTACCTGAAGATCTGACTACTGATCCCACCTTCAGTCAGGAGCTACAGCAGGGTGAGTGTCCCTGTGTACCACAATATCACTTTCAGAGCTGTCCTTACAGACATAATGAGATGCATGAAATTATGGGAGTGAATGTGGATTCTCAGGGATATTTTCATGATTCTGGAGAAAAAGAGGGGATTCTGGTTTGTTTTTAGTCACATTTCAGACAATAATAATGTGTTTACCTGTGATTATACTAGCTTTAAGAGCTGTTAAATGTCATCTCCAAGCAGAGAAAAACATGTTCAATATGAATAATAGCAAGATTCAAGTACTGTTCTTTTTCTATCTGTTTTTCAACAGTAACACAAAGGAATTTTTTTTTTTTTTTTTTTTTTTTTAGGAAACCTTGCTTTTAGCCAGCTCTAGATAAAGGCATCCCACCATCCTATGGCTGTACAGCAGCACTTCTACCAGCTCCTACCCATCAACTGTCCTTTACTCCCTCTCATATTATGCCCCAGGCCTTGCTGTTCAGAAGTTCACTTCAATTTACGACAGCAATATGGATATACTGCAGCTGCCCAGCTGCAAAGAAAGGTCCACCACTTAGCAGTTG
Source organism: Tetrax tetrax (assembly GCA_009806455.1). Classification (NCBI taxonomy): domain Eukaryota; kingdom Metazoa; phylum Chordata; class Aves; order Otidiformes; family Otididae; genus Tetrax; species Tetrax tetrax. The sequence continues at coordinate 56,922 of WHYT01017417.1, read as the reverse complement.
GCAGGCATCTGATTTTTGTGCCTTGTAGTCACATCACAGTGGTGTTGCACACTGTAATGACCATGGTGCCTTAATGAGGAAAACCTCTTGCTGCTGACAGTGAGACGTTGACAACTAGATCAATATTCAGTGAGGTCAGATGTCCTACCCAAGACTTTCCTTTCTGATATATTAAAATATATATATATTTTTTTTTTGAGGGGGGGAAGTAGGATGGGGAAGGAAGACTGCTTTCTTTTTGCTCGAGGTTGTGTGAGCTTTCTTTTTTAAATTTGAGAACAGCAGTCTGTCCCCGCTAGCTCTTTCTCAGAAATGCAAACTATATGATGTGGTTTGTTTGGGATGAAGCTGTCTGTAGGGAGAAGTTACCCTCCCCCCCCGCAATGTTTCTAATTAAATATTGCTTTAGTTAAGGTGTACAAATATTCATAGTCCAAATATATATTTTTAAATTATTGAAGTAAAATTTTAGTCTAGTTTTCCTAAGCTGAAGGTTTACCCATGTTCCTGTGTACTCCTTTATCAAGCTCTAGTATAACAACTTACATACATTTAAGATAATTTTTGTTTCTGTTTTAGAATAAATATAGCAATGAAACATTTCATACTGCTCTAAGAGGAGAAAAGTAATTTTCTCCTAAAACCTGAATTTCAATAACTTTAGGGTGAAAGTAAAAATTAGATTAAAGAGAGGTTTTAGAGCAATAGGTGCACAAATTAGGAAAGGAAAGTAATTTAACGGATTTTTTTAGTTCAGCTGGGAATTTTATTACATAGAAAAAGCTTCACCCTTTTCCCTTATGTAAAGAACTTTGTCAGGAAGGTTCGCAGAAGCAAAATTTTATACTTTGCTCATCTCAGGAATGGATCTCAATCTCCTATAACCTTAATAGCAAAGGTTACATAAGGATTGTTCAAAATTCAGTTTTCATAAAGAAGAACCCCAGAGAACAAATGATATTAGTCCCGAGGAAATTACTTTTACTGCATGTATGTGACTGTAAGACTGAGAACAAAAATCGATGGCTTATCCGCACACCAAGTACCCTTGAGATTATGAAAAAGCAGGGCCTGAATAACTTGTTTTACTTTCTGAAGGAGCACTGGGACAGACATAAAACAAAACTAACAAAAAAATCAACTTATTTTCTGTGCAACATTCAGTGCTTGCTGCAGCCTCATTTTCCCAATGTATATTGCAATGCTGCAGAGTACCTGTGCCTAAGGGAACACTAACCTTTTCCTTTGTGCAGAGCAAAAACATGAGAAATGCAAGTTTTTGCTCCAGTGCCAATTTCCTGAGTGGTCTTCAGTAATTCATTTAATCTCACTGTGTATCGATTCCATAAAAGGTGTCTGCTATTTTCCATTCTTTTCAACAATGTTGTGAAAATGTATAGTAAAAACTTTAAAAAGGTAAACAGCCATGGGAGGGATATGTAGTTGCATAGATATGGAACTCTTCTTTCTCCCCCTTTTCTGTTTTCTTTTAGATGCCTTTATTTGTCATTTCAGTTGGAAGTAATGATATAGGAGCCTGTACTACTCTGGAGTGTCTTGAGAACTAACTGCATTGGATTTTTTTTTTCTATGTAAGGAAATGGGGCTTCTCTTATGGCTAGAAGCAGTACATAGACAGTGAGAACTCCGCTAGAAAGTACAAAGCCTGAGTGTCTTGCCGTACTTTTACAGGGGAATATTGGTCTGCAAATTGTTGTAATTTAGGTCAGTTTCTGTCATAAATTCTTTTTTTACTAGCTGGTCTGGGCAACAGATTAATATTCGTTTTGAGTTTCTGTACAGATGACTCAGCTTTGCCAAAGTAATTTGCAGTGTCCTGTATCTCCCAGGTTTCTATTAAATCAAGCAGGTGATTTTAAGGGTGGTGTTCTGCCCAGATCAATTCACAAAGAAAATCCTGGAAATTACTGTTGTGCCATGGAGTTGTTAAGTCAGGATTACCCAACCGGTAATTGCTTTTACTATAAGCACATGAGAACATGTACAAGTTTCTGTCTCTTTGAGGCTGGCTCATGTAGATGCAAAGGATATTTTTATTTTTTTTTTTTCAGCAAAATTTTTTTTTTCACTGGAAGTTACTGTGGTGCTGGGGGATGACAAAAGGCTTCTGAGACCTATTTGAGCCTATTTACACATTCAAGCTGTGTTGGGCACCATGCCATCACAAAAATTATTTGAAGACTATATTTGAACACCCCAAACTCGTTTTCAGTCTGTGGCCACCTAGGAGCACCCAGCATTTGGCCAAACAGCCATGTGAAATCATCGCTTGACAGAGTGACTGACAGCTTTAGTCATTTGAGGTGATGAGTGCGTGTCAGTCTGTCACAGCACGCTCCGTTGCGGGGCTTACACCACTTTGGTAGCCCCGTTTTCCTATTTCAGCCATTCAATTGCAGGTTTCCTCTTTTGTCTTTCCCAGGCAGTGTTGCCATAGCAACAATGTCTCTTGACCATCCTACCTTCCTCCCATCAGGGCTACCCCTGTCAGCCTCCCATCAACAAGATTTCACCCATCTCAGAAGATCTTCCTTAAAGCTGCTTTCCCAGCACGCCCACAAAAAGTTGACGTATTCTTCTGTTGACATGTCCCTGGACATTGGAAGTGGAGCTGCTGGGGTGGCACCTGGTTCTATGTTGCATCCTGGCACAGTTTTTCATGCAAGGTGTCTGCAGCAAGCTGCTCTTGAACAGTTCAACGAAGACTATAGGTATCTGTCAGCATTTGTAGGCAATGATACAGCGTAGTAGACACAATACTCTGGTTCCTTCAGTGTCTGCACTTCTTTTAATAAGCCAAGAGTTTTTGTTTTCTGAAGTGTCTTACTTATGAGTTTTGTTTGTGGAGCACTTGCCCCTTGAAAAAAAACATGCCTTTTCAATATTTGTTGGGTAGATCTCCTCTTGGTATTTAGACTTAACCTAATCCCCATGCTCTCCAGCCTCATTTTACCAAAGCTTAACCTGCAACTTCAGAACCACTTCCTATTGCCAGGACAGTTTTTCCTAGGCAAATCATGCAAAAAGAAAAAAAGTTATAGTGGGATTTTTTTTTAAAAAAAAGTTGCTGGTTGCCCCACAAGTATCTTTCTAAAACCTTCTTGATTTATTGCACTTTTGAAACAGATTAATTCAGCAGTTGTAAATTTCTCTTATCAATAAGACCCCAGTGGGTAGGATAACATTTTATAGGTTTTGAGGAATGTATTGAAAAATTTAATTTAAAAAAAAAGGTTTCCATAAATATCTAAATGCATAAATTAATATATTTTTAAAGAATTATGCAACAGTCTTTCACAAGAGGTTATTTATACAAGAGATTTCCATTTGACATGAAGTAATGCATCTGTTTATGAAAATAAAGATTAATCTCATATGTGTTATGTGCACATACAATTTTATACCTTCTCACAAAAACCAGTAAGTTCAAACTTAAATGATAAACTTCCATATGTGGTGCTGCTAGTGAATAGGTAAGTGGATCTGAGGTGGGCAGAAAAGACTATATAGAGAGAAGATATTTGGGAAGATATGATATAAAGTATGCTGTAAATCCTATCATTGAACAATAATTTAGCTTAATCTAAGATGAAAAAATCTACAAGGGACAGAATTAAGACTGTAAGACAAAATTATATGCACAGTAAGATATATTATTAAACTGAATTTCTTGTTTATGTAATGTAGTCACTGGATATATGGGCCATGGGTGCTGCCTGACACTGCCAAAAGTACTGTCCCAAGATAGTGATGTATCTTATTGTCTGGTAGTCCAGTAGATAGTAAATGGGAGAGTATGAATAAAACTAGTTAGAGTAGTAGCCTATTACTCTAAGTGGTAGAGTGGGTAGGATTGTGCCCAATATATCTAATAATTTTAAGTGTAGAAATATAATTATAGACTCTAAATTAGCTGGTAGAAAAGAGTCCTTAGGGAAGTCACTGTGAATGGTCCTCTGAAAGTGTAATCTCATTGTCTATAGTGTTCAAAAAAGCAAGCTGGATTAGGAAAAAAAGTTAAAAATGAAAACCGGAAAGGAAAACCTTTTGTCTGTTCTAAACTCCTTGGTATATGTATATCCTAAACATTTTACAATTCTGGTCATGGTATCTCAGAAAGGACCTCAGTAAACAGAAAGAGTACAGAGAAGGAAAAGAAAGATGGCCAAAGACATAGAATAGCTTGCCTTCTGAGTGATAACAGTCAAAGTACATTTTGTTTTATCTTGAAAAAGAAATAAGCAATAACAAGGGTAACAGAACATGAGTGTTGTGAAAAGTGTGAATAGGGAATAAGTTTTACTGCTTCTTATAATAAGAAAACTAAGGGATACTCAACAAGATGATTAGGTAGTACATTTAAGACAGAAAAAAAAAAAAGTAGATTTTCTCTCACCATGTAATTGAAGTTGTAGAATTCATTGCCACAAGATGTTGTGGAGTTTAAAATACAACTGGTTTCAAAAGCATAAGTGGATTGAAGATAGGATGCAGAAAATTCATGGACACACCTTCATCAAGGGCTACTGAATAAGAAGTTCAGATGCAGCTTTGGCTGAGGACCTGCTTGATTTGGTGAGACAGTACACCGGGGGAGGACTGCTCTATGTTATCTCCCAGAGCATCTACCACATTGAGTGAAAGACCTTTCACATCACATAGGCTTTTTATCTGGTTCCATACAGATATGCTAGTACATCCTCTGATGTGATGAGATAGAGCGTTGCCCTGTATAGGAGAACATGTTTTTCTCAGCAAGGCTAAATAGACAGGGGAAACTACTTTACTAACACAGCTCTAATGCTTCATTTCTACAGGACTAACCTCAATTTCTATGCTGGTAGCTTTCTGTAGCCAGTGTCCAAAATACGTATCTAATTCTTGTTTGAGGGTAAGTTTCCCTAAAGAAAAAAAATGTTTAATTCATTTTAGTATTTTATTTATCAATAAACTTTAAAAAATAAATTATTTTGATAATTTTTAAAATGTAAAAATATTTTTAAAATAAATTATTTCAATAATTTTATTCAAGTGAGAGCACATAAGGTTTCTAGTTATCAAAACTTTAAATGTCTCCGACCTATCAAGTAGTGGTAATAAAATGAAATAGAATAGGTCAAAGTCCTGTAGAACTATATAGAGGTTGAATTTGATTTTGAATAATGCTTTACATCTTTTCCATCAAAGCTCTCAAAGTACTTTGGACTTATGTGGCTTAAATCTCAGTTGGGTTTTGGAAGCTTTTTTCCTAAAATGTATCACCATAAAATGTTATTTTTTCAAGTTAGTTTTTATAGACATTTTTTCCCCTGTTGCTTTGGGCATGAATTACTTTTCCATTCCTGGTAACTAAAGTCCTAAGTGGCATTCACTGTCTGGAAGTAGCTACAGGAAATAGAAAAATTACAGTTTATTCTGTTACAGTGGGGTACCTATGAAAAAGTTCATATATACTGCAGTCCTATTGAGACTTTCAGTGAACTGTTACGCTACTCATTAATTACAGAAGAAAATCAGGTCAAGAAATGGATTCTAGCCCCAGAGATTTTTATATTCCTATTACAGCCATGATGTGCTAAGAAATAGCATATCCCATCTTTTCACTTTAGCTAAATTTGAGTTTGCAATGTCAGATACCAGTATATAGTGTGGAAGACTCTAAAATAAGCCAGCCTGTGGACAAAATTTGTCCAGGTAGACATAAAATTATACCAGGAACAAGTCCCCTTTATGCATTTTTTTTCCCCAAAAGTAGAAAGAATTTTGTTTGGAATAATAGTAACATATCTCCTGCATTGATATATGCTTAAAAATGTGGATTTTCATGCTTTCTAATATAGTTGTTCTCTAAATGAAGATGTGAATGGCTTTTGCTCTTCATTTTGCTTTCAGTTTTGGGGGAGCAGGGGAGAGAGGCAGATGGGAGCTCTTATTATGTTTCAACTGTTTATACTGGAGGACTGTAAGTGGGATGTCACATCCTACTTCATCCATCATAATGAGTCAATGTATGTGAGGAGTTCAAGATGTTCCCTTCAGCAAAGCGAGGCAGCGTGTGCCGGGGAGAACGACTCTGGCGTTTTGTGTTCACAAATAACTGTAACTACTTAAGGAAATGACAGAAGTACAAACCTGAGCAACATAATGCTCTCCCAAGGTCAGATAGCAGCGTTTGGTGCATAATAACGAAGGGTACAATGTGCTAACTTCAACTGCTGCTCACTTGTACTTGCTTCACCTCAGCAAGGAGGAAGAAGTAGGAAAGACCCAGAGGCGACAACGAAAATGATTAGCAGTACGCAAAGAGTTTCTTGAAAGAGAAGATTAAACAAAGTAAAAGTAGCTCATTCTTTGAATGTATAACAGAAAGCATGATAGGTCTGGAAGAGGTGGGTCTATATGAGAAAGTCTGACAGAGGCAATGGATTGGACTCTTCTGTTTATTTTGTTATTATACACTACTGCACTGAGTAGCTATAGAGTACTATGTAAACAACAACTTAAAAAACTTCTATCTGGCTCTTTTCCTGTATATTATTCAGCACAAGAAAAAACCTGATGGAACTTACTGCTACAAGATATTATTAAAACAACATGCTGATAGCAGTGAAAAGAACTGGAGCAGAGTATGAAAAATGGAAGCACTTACTTATTTTCCAAAGGCCACAGTTTTATGAGAGCTCAAGCCTTGTACTTCAGGATACAAATTAAGAAATAATTAAGTGGGAACACAAATAAACTTCCATCTTAGTTATAAGGGTGTTTATTGCTTGTGCTTTCTAGCTCTCTCTAAAGCCTTGTCAGACATTGGCCGAAACTGGTGACACGTTTCACAACATGCGACACTGGCCTGATCTGACACAGCAATTTTCCCCAAAACCAGAGAGCAATGAGGTTGGGTTGTTCCTATCATATTTTACCTAATATGATTGTCAACCACAAAGCTGATGAAGTATGAAGAGGTTATGTTCTTAAGAAGCTTCATGTACTGAGCTGAGACTGAAATATAGAGCAAGGCTTAGAAGGCAAATTCTTAGAATATGAAGTTTAACTAAAAAGAACAAAAAGAGTGGTAGAGTTTGGATCAGACCCCAGCTGTCTGATCCACTCTGGAGTTATTCTCAATACATGGAGTTATTCTCAATACAATATTCTCTAAAACATTATCTAATCATACTGTCACTGGACAGAAAGGCCCAGTTGCTCAGCGTAAATATGCCAGGACTGCTGTCCACAAACAAGTGAGCTTGAGTCTGGTATTGCACAGTTGACCTCACAGCTCCATCTTTTCACAGCTTAAAAATCTGAGCATTTACCAGGTTTGTGGGCAGGCTTTTCAGACTGCACCAATCAATATGTTGCTGCAGCTACATTGCCATGATCTATGGAAAGTAAAACAAGCTTGGAGCTAGCTCAAGGTTTCTCAGTGGTGTTGGCAAAGCTGAATGAGGACATCCCCAGGGAGAAGACAATCAATTCTGATGTCAGTAAAGGTGGAGAAAGGCTGAGATGAACCACTGAGGAGAACTGGATGATAAAGGCTGGAAAAGGTCGACAGATTCAGGACTTGCAGATGAAAGAGGGAGAGCTGGAGGAGGTCCAGGGGTTTCTGTGGCCCTCGGAAAGGCCGATGGAGTTTGTGGGGGCTCGTGAAGGCTTTGGAGGGCTGTTAGTGCTCACAGGACCATTTGTCTGTCTCTTATCACTCAGTCTATCATTTTCTGGAAGAAAACCTCATACTTCTTTATCTGTGACTGCTTCACATCTAGTACAGGAGCTTCTTCCGCCTGCCTCAGGTGACCATGTTACCTGTGCATCCCTGCCAAAAGTCCCCTCTCCCTTCTGCAGTAGTGTCCTCCTCCTGCTGTGACTGCGGGAGCTTTTGCTTACCTGAGCTAATGCTGTGGAAGAGGGAGGGAAGGGGACAGGGCAGGGGCAAGGCCTTCTCCTGTGGCAGAGAAAGCGCAAACATAAGTGGGTGGGGAGAAGCCAGATAGGAGAGCAGTTGCAGAGGACTTTGGAGGTTGAACTTGGAGGGTTAGCACAATGTGTTGCTCAGATGCCAGACCTTCTCTCTCCTTTGTTTCTCCAAAGCAGGGGCCATGGGCTGCTCAGCAGTCAGCTGCCTTAGGTAAATGCTGGTTTTGTCTATGTGCAAATCCAGTCTCGTATTTGGCTACATTTGTTTGAGTTACAGTCACCTCTTTGGCTGACAGCAATAGTCTGGGCTCACCTTACGTTGTCCTGGCACTTTTGTTGGGGTGGGTAGTGGGGCTACAGGGAGGGAAATTAAGGGGAAGGATTACTGCTGCACCCGCAGAAAGCTTCTACACATTGCCGAAGTTGCTTGTCTGAGACTAAGATGAACATGTTGGAAAAATCCAGCCTCCATCCTTGTGTGCATCCCACAGTCAAAGCGCAGGCACGTATTTATCAGAAACCTATCATGTACCAGATGGTAGAATAAAGTGGTTGTTTAAACACACTGTGACTTAGGGTAACCTGGCATAGCACATTCTCAAAATATGCCGCATGTGTTTCTTCACAGATCTCAACTAAAGTATAGCAATGAATAACTTCTTATAGATCCTGGTACAACAACATGCCTTTTGTTTCTTACATGTTATCTAAGAGCTGCTGCAGCAAATACAAGGAAGGAATTAGATCTGGCATTGAGCTTCACTGAATACAATGCTGAAAGAGGAGTTTTCTTTTAAAGCATAGGCCTACGTCTATGCAGTGGGTGAATTCCTGAAGGACTTGCATGCTAGATTATACCCAAAGCACTAAAACGCCATACGGTTATCTGTCTGCTATCTGCTGCAGCTCAAATCTGTGCCCTTCACAAAATTCTGGCCCAGGACATACACATGAAGTCTGCCTATGCAGATGTGGAGACAGCATAGAAGAACTGGCAGCTGTAGTGGGTTCCCATTCCCCCATTTTGGGACTCTGTGAGGAAGCTATGCCAGTCCATGTGGTCAAAATATTCTTTAGCTAGCATCTGTGCCTGAAGAACAGCTCTCTTTCCCTACCTTACATGGCTGCGTTGGGCCTGCTTCCATTCATGGGTTACAGAATAAGCTCAGGAGCTCCATAAGGCAATGATTGTAGGAATTCTCTTTAATAAATAAAGCAAAATCCACTGGGAAAAAGGCAACTTGCTCTGTGTTTGCAGCATACCACTGCCTTGTCCTGATAGGTCAATATCGTGAGATACAGAGACCCAGCTGAACTCCACAAAGCTTTAATCACTGAGAATCTGCCATGTATTAGGCACCAGCTTTCTTGGGGGTGAGCTTCTCTGAGACTTTGATCAAACCAAGTACTCCATAAGAAAATGTTCCTTATCAAATTTTGGCATGTACACTTCCATAATTTCTGAATTACTTTTCTCAGTTACCAAATCTTCAAATGAGAAGAAAAACAGAAATTGTTGCATGTGCGCATTTGGTGCAGGTTTGATTGTTTTCACTTTTCTCTCTCTGACATAACTGTTTTTCCCTTCACTTGGAAGAAGCGTTATTACTCACATGTGATTCATAATTCTCTCCCCCACCTCCCATCTCCGCTTTCCCTCTTGAGCATGATCTACTAAATTTTCTAACAATATTTTTTTAATTACTTTCCATGTCTACTAATGCTGTGGAGGGAATACAGGCAGTAGAGAGCAAGCAGGTCTCTACTGTTACTTGCCTGCTATCTGAGGAATTATGAACTAAATTTTGCTTGCAGAATCTCCACCTCAAATAATGTCCAAAGAGGCTTTTACACTTCAGGTGGTCTTCCTTATAACAAATTTTGGTTGGCACATTTATTGGTGTGATGCCCATGCTAGAATCTGAAAACTTGGCTCTCAGAGTCTGTTGGGTGACAGTCAGAACAAATCTCTCTGTAAACTGAGTGGGCTGGATCTGCACGCAACTACAAGACAATAAACACACAATTCTGAGTGCAGTTACTTGTACACAATCTCTCTCTCAAGAAAAAAATCCCAACTTTTAAATCTGTCAACAATAGTTTTATCAGTAGGCAAGATTTCTTGTGAGTAATACGCCCTTCTGTCAAGCATATGGTCAACAACTTGCTTTGTCAAAGGCGCAATAGCACGTGTCTGTGAAATGCAAAACACCACAGGATCAATTAAAGCAGAAGAAATATTAAACACTCCATAATGTATTGGAATGTTCTCTTCTGCCAGTGCAGGGCCTAGTATAAAATCTGAGTTTTCTTGATGCCATTTAGACCTTTAATCTACTTGATTATCTTTTTCTATTAAAATCACTTAGTAGTTGCCTTGTTATTTGCATTGCTTTGTAGAAATATCTTTTTTAAAAAAAAAAAAAAAATCTGTATGTCGCCACTGATCTTTCTCTGTGAGCTAAGCATATGTAATGTAAAATGGCTTGCCACTATGTAAGGGTTTTTTTTCCCCCGACTCTGAGAAATAGAAATAAAGATATCTCCTTCAGGTGTTTGCCAAAAGTGTTGTAAATACGATGATTTGGAACCCAAGGACAAAGGATGACATCGTGATACTCTCTCAAGCCTAGTATTCTGTGACCTCTGTGCTTTCACTTTTCTTTGTAACTGCAGAGTGCATGAGGAAAACATGCACAAAATCCAGCATTTCTGCATTTAGATTTTAAAGTGATGATGACCAGGCACTGCAGACCCTTCTCAGGTTTTGTGCTTCATAGGACAGGGTTTCATATGGAGCTGAGAAGCCTATGGCAAGGGAAAGGCTAACAGCCATTAAGCTAGAGACCTTGGTGGGGTAACCATACAGACATCTGTGATCTGATGTCCTCTCTACAAATTGGAAATCACAGGGAGGAGAGCAATTCGTCAAAGTGCTACTCAGCAGTTAATTTTCATGTTAATTGTACCAGAAAGAAAAGAAAACAAGCCGTATTATCAAGATCCATAGTAGGATGAGATTAACTGATTGTTTCTCACTGACCTAATTCATACATAAATGTATCACACAGAATTATTGATAAATAGTGTTCATGAGATTAACACTCCATTCCTATCCCATTTCAAGTACTAAATGAGGTTGCTGAAATTGAAAAATAGAACTACACTTTGAAATAAAGCAATGTTTATTAAAGTAACTGAAAATAAATAAAATAATAATAAAAACCAACGACTTCTAAAAATATACAGACGAATAGCACTTCATTACATGAAAGGTAAATGAGTGAAAGTATACATATTATTGAAATATGACTGTCACTAGTTTTAACAGTATTTCCACTTTTATCTGAAAGAGTAAACTATTTTTTATTCGATATTCATATAGTGCAGAGCATGCTGGTCTATGACTATGTCTCTTGGGCACTGCAGTAATTAGTAGTGAATTAGTAAAAGAAATAATGAGTAATGTGGAAGCCAACATCTTCAATAAGAAATAGGATTCCATTGTGGCATTATTTAGTCTATTACTAAGAACACAGAAAACTTCAAAGGATGTTTTTATTCTGTAGTTGCAAGACAAGAGGAGATCATTATTAACATAATTTAGTAATCAGACTTAAAGGGATAATTCAATAATACATGTTTATTTAGTGAAGAAAACCTATCTCAAGCAATATTATTGTCTAATTAATATTAAAGATTCTTAAAAATAAAGAAACAAAATAAAAATAAGTAGATTGGATAGTGCAATGTGGTTAAATTAGTAACTAGTTTCTCTTAAGAAATGTTCTTACCAAATCAACATATAGGATTTTGAAAGAATGTTCAAGGTCATTTGCCAGTTCCTGCTCAAGGTCATACAGCATCCTTATGTGCATATGCCAGAGAAGATGATAGAATAATTTTCAAGAGGGTTGAGTTACAATAACTCTGTATTGTATGAAGGTCAAAATGTCTCGAGGAGCTCCAATTTAATATAAGATTAGTGTTAAAAATAATGGAAGGTAAGTACCATATAAGGAGAAAAGTTGAATTAATTAATGTGAAGATTGATTAAATGCTTGCAGTGAGGTGTTTGTATTGCTTGTGTTATTTTGGAGATTAGAGATGCTCTCCCAAAACATTGTCAAATTCAAAGCCCATATGGCTAAAAGGAATAAATACTGGCCAATTTAAGGTACAGAAAAGAAAAACTCTGAGCTTTTTATATTTAGTTTGAGTAATCCTTGTCTGTATTAATTACCGAGCCAGAATGGAAATACAGCAGAATTCCAAAGAATATAGTATTTGCACACACTGAATGGCTTCCATAAAAAGAAACACAGAACACATTCAAAATGAATATAAAAATGGATTCCACTTTTTATTCAACACAAGCATGAAGGTTTAAGCAAGAATAGGAATTATGAGAAAATTCTCCTTCTTTTGCCCCTCAAGCACACAAATGATAGCTATTATAACAGAGAGAGAGCTAGCTTTTTTTTTCATTTGCATGTGTTACTTGATAGGCAAACACAGGACAGAAAAGGGGTTGAGAATAAGCTAAGATGGACTTGTAGGAAAAGAATAGTGCTGATAGTGCTAGTAAATCCTCAGCTATGTTGAAAATGGTAATTAATTTTAGAATGGCTAATGTCATAGCAGTATGACACAGCTACGGCTTAGCAGCATGGCTTTGGTATGGCTAATTGTCAGAACACCTTCAGTGTCCTGGCAGTTCTGTGACCTGTAGGATGAAAGGTAACCAGAAGACAATAAACTCGGAAAGATATGACATAAGACATACTACTCCAAGGTTCATACACTGCATATTGTGGTCAGGCAAGCACACTGCAAGAATTATGACCTCTTTGTACTTTAGTGATAATAAGACCAGTGAGCAAGCTAACAGTAAATTAAGTTATGATTAAATTCAGCTTAAAAGGCAAAAAGCAAATCATGCATTCTTAGAATTGCAATACACTCCATGTGTGTTGTATTTGTAATAGAGGGAAATAAATTAGTTACCAAGGCAAATTTGTCTCAGATATCAGATGTAAATCCTATAATCCAGCCCAATTATTGTTTTCAAGAGAAGAATTTAAAAATCTGGAGATTGCTTTGGAGTAGTCTCTTTTCTCTTTTGCTTCTGGCATAGCCCTCTCAGTTAATACATTGTATGAGAATTCTGCACAGAAATCTGTGGAGGCATGCTGAAGGTATTGATTTTGGATATTCCTGAAATCAGAGCCCAGCAGGAGTCTGAATTTTTGGAACAAGGATTTGGATTCCAGTCAGGTGACTTTTCTGGAAAAGCAGTGTTTTTCACTCTTCAAGGACAATTTTTTACTTCCTTTGAAGTGCAGAAATTCCCAATGGAGTCTTTTAGTAATAAATATTGATTCATCTTCTCTCTGTCCTTTCGAGTAAATTGTAATAGTCCCTCCCTTAACTGTCCTTGCATTTTGTCACATGGCTGTCAGTTTATGTTGGTACCTTTGATTGTCGGGAAAGCACCAAAGTCACTAACTCTGTTAGCTGGAGTCCTAAATAGGTTTAGAAGAAAATGTCTCTTCCTTAGGAGGAGAGCATCAAACTACTGAACACTTCTTATTTGTATTCTGTAGCAATTCAAGGACATTGTGAAGTCAGGACAATTCTGATCTCAGTACCTTTTGACCTTTACTTGTTGAAATTTGGTATATCCATCTGTTCTTCAATCAATTCTAAAATTGATCAGAACTCCACCCAGTGCTATCAATACATAGCTCTTCCTTCAGACTTTTTATATGGGTACTTTTAAATTTTCTTTAAGTTTAGCAACAAACACAGTTTTGATTCTGGATAGTAAGCCCACCATTTAGACAGCGTAGGTTACTCTGCATATTATATACCCATCCATTAGGTGGCATCTAACTTTCAGAGAAGTTGAACTTTTTATGCATTACTCTTCTTCGCCTGGTAATACTTTAAAATCTAATTTAATGTTGTTAATTAAATTATATCAGGATTAAAATAGGATTAGAAAAAATGTTATTTTTTCTATCGAAAAATTTGGCTGTGATAGTATAACATAATAATTGCCTGAGATTCTAACATTTTTTAAAGTTTATACCCAGCTTTCACTTGGGGTAGTGCATCTTACTTTGACATAAATGTGGAAGGGCTTAATTCCACAAACTAATCATATTCTCAGAGAAAAACTTGTAAGTTCACTATAAAAATCAATATCTCACTTACTCTTAGAATCATAGAATATTTTAGGTTGGAAACACCTTTAAGATCATCAAGTCCAACTGTAACATAACGTTGCCACTAAACTATATCCCTAAGTGCCATACAAACACATCTTTCAAATAGCTCCAGGGGTGGTGACTCAACTGCTTCTCTGGGCAGCCTGTTCCAATGCTTGACAATCCTTTCAGTGAAGAGATTTTTTCCTAATATCCAATCTAAACCTCCCCTGGCACAACTTGAGGCTGTTTCCTCTTCTCCTATCATTTGTTACCTGTGAAAAGAGACCAACATCTGCCTTACTCAAGGCCATACTCAACTTGCTCAGCTCCCTCAGTGGTAAGCTCTGCCCTGAGCCTTCTTTTCTCCAAACTAAACAACCCCAGTTGCTCCTCATAAGACTTGTTCTCCAGATCCTTAACCAGCTTCATTGTTCTTCTTTGGACACGCTCCAGCACCTCACTTTCTTTCTTGTACTGAGGGGGCCGAAAAGAGAACAGTGTTCAAGGTGCGATCTCACCAGTGCCGAGTACAAGGGCACGATCACTTGGTCCTGCTGGCCACACTGAATAGCAAAGGAAAATGTCAATAATAACAGAATATAAGGATACTAAAATATACAAAATGAACAACGCAAATTTCTCACCATCCAATGTCCCAGTGACCGATACAGCCCATCCCAAGATGGCTGTACAAAACCAAAAACTGAGCAGCAAGCAAAGGAGTGAAAGGGAGCCAGCAAGGTAGAGAGAGAGTGATGTCAGCGAGCGAGAGATAGATGCTCCGTCCCATCGGCAACCCCCACTTATAAACTAGGCATGATGTTTATGGCACGGAATACTCTCTTTGGCCAGTTTGGGTCAATTATTCCGTCCGTCTCCCTCCCACCTCCCTGCGCCTGTGAGACCTGGAAAGCTGGACAGTGTCCTTGGTGTCGTTAGCAACAACTCATAACATCAGTGTGTTTATCAGCATTCTTCACATGCAAAATCCAGAACACATCAGCTACTGAGAGGAAAATTAACTCCATCCCTGCCAAAATCAGGACAATGTGTCATGTGATGGCACTCAAGATGATCTGCTCCATAACCTTCCCCAGTGCCAAGGTCAGACTAACAGGCCTGTAGTTCCCTGGGTCCTCCTTCTGGCTCTTCTCATAGATGGGCATCATATTTCCCAACATCCTATCAACCGGCACCTCCTCAGTTAGCCATAATTGATGGTAAATGATAGAAAATGGCTTGGTGAGCACTTCCGCCGGCTTCCTCAGTACCCCTGGGTGGATCTCATCTGGCCCTAGACTTGTGTGTGTTTAAGTGGTGTAGCAGGTTCCTAACTGTTTTGCTCTCAGTCCCTGTCTTCCAGCTCGGGGGGCTGGGTACCTCAAGAACAACTAGGCTTAATATTAAAGACCGAGACAAAGAAGGCATTAAGTGTTTCAATATTCTCCTCATCCTTTTTCACTCTGTTTCCTCCCACATCCAATAAATGATGGAGATTCTCCTTATCTCTCCATTTGTTGCTAAGCTATTTATAGAAACATTTTTAATTGTATTTTATGGCAGTAGCCAGGTTAAGTTCTATTCGGCCTTTAGCCCTTCTAATTTTCTCCCTGCATAACCTCATGACATCCTTGTAGTCCTCCTGAGCTGCCTACCCCTTCTTCCAAAGCTCATAAACTCTTTTTTTTTTCCCCCTGAGTTCCAGCCAAAGCTCTCTGTTCAGCCAGGCTGGTCTTCTTCCCTGCTGGCTTGTCTTTTGTCACATGGGGACAGCCTGCTCCTGTGCCTTTAAGATTTCCTTCTTAAAGAACGTCCAACCTTCCTGGACTCCTTTGCCCTTCAGAACTGCCCCCCAAGGGACTCTGTAAACCAGGCTCTTAAACAGACCAAAGTCTGCCCTCCAAAAGTCCAAGGTAGCAGTTCTGTTGACTTCCTCCTTACTTTTCCGAGAATCAGAAACTCTATCATTTCATGATAGTTATGCCCAAGATGGCCTCCAACCATCACATCACCCACAAGTCCTTCTCTGGATGCAAACAATAGGTCCAGCGGGGCACTTGGCTCACTCAACAACTATGTCAGGAAGGTATCTTCCACATGTTCCAGGAACTTCTAGACTATTTCCTCTCTGCTGCATTTTATTTCCAGCAGACATCTGATAAGTTGAAGTCCCCCATGAGAACAAGGTCTAACTATCATAAGACTTGTCCCAGCTGCTTATAGAATATTTCATCCATCTCTTCAACCTGGTTGAGTGCTCTATAATGGACTCCTACCATGATATCTGCCTTCTTGGTCTTTTCCCTGATTCTTATCCATAAACACTTGACCCTTACATCACTATTGTTAAGTTCTAGATAGTCAAAAGACTCCATAACATATAGGCCTACCCCACTACCTCTCCTTCCTTTTCTATCCCTTCTGAAGAGTTTATAGCCGTCCATTGCAGCACTGCAGTTGTGAGAGTCATCCCACCATGTTTCCATGATTGCAACTATATCATTGTTTTACAGCTGCACAATGGCTTCCAGCTCCTCCTGTTTGTTGCCCATGTCATGTGCATTGGTATAGATGCACTTCAGTTGGGCTACTGATCCTGTCACCTTTTTTGGGGGAGAAGCCTTGATTCCTATGTGACTGTTTTCAGGTGCTTCCACGGTATCTGACACATCAATAATCCTTGTGTCGTTGTGGCTACATGGATCTCCATCCTCTACCTCCAGTGACATGCCAGATTGAAGGATCTCGCTAGCGCACTGTGTCTCAAACCTTGACATGCCACTCCAGGCTTATCTTTAGTTAGCCTAGTTTTATCCCCTTCCCCCTTCAAATCTAGTTTAAAGCTCTTTCAATAAGCTCTGCTAAGTCCTGCACAAAGATCCTTTTCCCCCTTTGAGATATGTGTGCTCCATCTGTCACCAGCAGACCTAGTGTGTAGATCTATGGTCAAAGAACCCAAAATTCTAATGGTGATGCCAGGATCGGAACCAAGTATTGATCTGCTGGCTGTTCCTGTTTCTTCCCTCATCATTCCCTGCAACTGAAAGTATAGAGGAGAATACTACTTGTGCTCCTGATCCCTTAACCAGTTGTCCCAAGGCCCTGAAGTCTCTCTTAATTGCCCTCAGACTTCTTGTTGCAAATTCATTGTTGCCTACCTAAAAAAATCACTAATGCATAATATTCCAAAGGCGTGCCTAAAAAGTTACTAATGGATAATAATCTGAGGAATCTCTTCACATCTTTAACCCTGGCCCCAGGGAGGCAACAGGCTTCCCTAAGAAGTGAGTCTGGCCTGCATACTAGGCCTTCTGCTCCCCTCAGGAGAGGGTCTCCTATGGCAATGACTTGTCTTTTTTTTCTTTATAGAAGCTATTTTGATGTAGGGCATAGGCCAACTTAACCTTGGCAATCCCTCCAATGTAAATAAGCCATTGTCCTTGGCATTGTTCACTTCCATTTGCATTGGAATAACTTTGCATTGTGTACTACTCTTGGCATTATCTTAGATAACTTTGAAAATATCTGCAACAATGTTCTTATTTATGTTGCCAATAATATCTAAGTCAAATTATCTGGTTTTACTCCTCATTTTTATAAACATTCCTATTTTTAGTGTTAAATTGTTAATGCTGAAATTCATATTAATCACTTCACCTAGAAGATCCATGTTTGCTGCAGTCTGAGAGGCCCATCTTGCTGAGGCAGTAGAAACATGCAGCTTTCTACAGCCTTACAACAGAGTGATGTAACTGCTCTCATAACTAGTGCCTTTAACTCCTCATCCTGAATGAGAGGTATCTACTTATGGCAGAACAGATGGGCAGTGGAACTGGATATAAAAATGAGACTCTGTCCGTAGCAAGGTGTCTTCATGCTCTAAGTTTTTATGCTCTGCTCAATCATGTAAGTGTTATTGTAAAATTGGTAAGAATAATATATACAGCTTGCAGGACTTCTAGCAGTTTTGCATCATGGAACTTCGCAAAAATGTATAGTTCTTATAGGATAAGAATTTGGAAGTGTGAGCTGGTATCTTAATACAAAAAAAAAATTTGTGCTTCTACGGCTGTGTGACAGCAGAGCAAAAAACACTTGAGTGTTTACTACATTAATCTGAAAATCTGGGAGCTTCTATGGAAATAGCACTTCCTTGCACGTGTTTTGAATCACAGGGAAAGTGGCAGACTGGGTGTTTAGTTCATAAAGAGAAAAACTTTCCCCCAGATAAAGTAGAATGACTGTTTTAGTAATTCCTAGTAGCTTGGAGGCAGGCCTGTAGCCAGTCACATCATTCGTGGCTTCCTGGGTGCATTTGTAAGCACTCATCATAAAAGGTCTCATTCATTTTGGTACACAGAAGCTTGAATCAAAGCATTCTTTACAAAACTCTTGAAAAGATGCTGTTGATGTTGTGCTTTAAGAATAATTATGGTTGAATCTTTGGTTCATTGTATCTTATTGGAGTACTAATGAAGCAACAAAGCCACCTAAACAGCCAAAGTTGAAATTTAGGCATAGAAAAAGAAATGGAAGAGTGAAAGACTGTCCTTTCTTTCCTATCTTCTGGAGAATTTTAAAGAGACTATTTATGATCAAGAGCAACAATATATTTTTCTCCTGGAAAAGAAGATTTGCAGAGGTGTAAGGGCTTTAGCTTAGGTTGCAAAAAACCTAAAATAACAAAAAATGTAATGCCAGCCTTCATGTGAAGAGGATGGTTGTGTATGAGATTCAGTTTGGTAGAGACATACACGATTTAGATACAGTTGTTTGCTAATACAGCCAGTTCATTTTTTTTTTTTAATGTGAAGAACGGCAAAATTTCCTATTCATCAAAAGCTTCTGTACCGCCGGCATCACAGGAGCCTGTTTCATAGCAATTTCACAGCTCTTGAGATGTGTTGTTCCAATTACTTCATAGGTTGTACCCGTTCTGCATCCTGGGCATTGGGTAGACTGAAACCTCTGCACACAGAGGCATCACAAGAATAAGCCATGATGAAACATGATGCAGGCAAACTGAGGTCATGGGCTTCAGGCAAAGCTGCCTCCAGATAGGATATCCTCCCAGACTTGCAATAAAATGCTGTCTTTCCCCAGGGCATGAGTGGTTGAAATAAGCCTGGTGAGCCGGTTATTAAAGTGTGTGTCCACTACAGCCTGTGGCTCGTCACTGGCTCAAGAAACTAGGGAACTTGACTTTTATCAGTGCAGCAAGTGCAGAGTCTTTGAAGCCGCAAATCAACCAATTCCTGAACAAGTGCCCTCAATAACTGTGCATGTTGCAGAAGAAGAAAGTCCTTCAATGTGTCTGTCTTCTCTCTGCAGCATATTAGCTTTGCCTGTGTTACATTTTGAGCAGTTGCTCATTTTTCACATATTGCTTCTGGAGTAACTCCAAGGAAACTGGGAGACAGTCTCATTGACATTTGGTTGATGACATATTAACAAGGACTTTGGCTTCCATTTCTCACTTTCTTTCCGAGGTCTTTATATTGTTGAATAGTACCAGCATGAGGATCAACAAAACTTTACAGATTCCTGTGAAACCAGGAACTATAAGAGCTGGTCACAATTCACAGAGTGTTTATACTCCATTACATGATAAAATATACTCTTCTCCTCATATTTTTTTTTTTTTGTGCAAATGCTGGTAGAAAAAGAGCTTCCAATTTGATTCCTTCAAGTGTTTGTGTTGGGAGAGCTCTTGTCGCATATGTTCACAGAGAGTGAACATAAAAGGGGCCTGAGGATAGACAAAAAATCTGTTTGACTATCTGACAAATAGTTACAGAAACATTTTGCATATTTACCCATCATCTAAAAGAAACATATTTCTATGCAACAAAAATGTGTTTACTGTAAAATGACATAGACAGTAGTGCTTAGAACATACTTGAAAGAGTTGCATTTTGTAAGCAGCTTATTTGCATAGAAACACAAGAATATTTGAAGCCTAAGAGACAGCATCAAGGGATAAAAGACACCCATTGGGACTAGTCTCCATTAACCTCAGGTTTGTATGGTTTTCTTTTCCTCTCAGGTCTGAATATTTGTTTAACTCTTAAATCAGTTCATGAAATACTTATGTCTCCTTAAAAGTATAGTGGGTAATTGCCTTGCCTCCAGATTATGAATTCATCTTGAACTGATGTTACTAAATTTATATAACTTTGTTACATCACTGGCAACTTATATTTCTATCACTTCATGTAAAATATATTCATTCTCACTTATGGGATAGTGCTCTTTCTCAGTTACAGCCTGAGACCTGCCTATTTTTCACTTAGTTATCCCAATAGATGGTTGGCATTCATATTCATTTTTTCTGTCTTCTCAGTCAGGCTGTGCCTCAGTGAGGCACCAAACCAAAGCCAAATTGATGTAGCACATTCAAATTTCAACCTTGTTACTGAAGAGAATGCCAAGAGCTTAAAAAGTGTCAGGCCTTTGAGGCTGAAGAACAAGATGCTGGAAAAGAAAACTTTCAAACTCAGCAAGATGATGACTTTTACCTCTGGGAGTTCTATGTAAAAATCTCTAAGTAGCTAAATTAAAGATATCCTCAAGCGCTAACGATAACAGGATGGTAAATGTAGCTGTCATAATTCATATAAAAAACTGAAAATAATTTCATTATATAATTAAGCAAATAAAATTCTTCTTCCCAATCCAGTGCTCTAAACTGCTACATGAGAAAAGAGGCTTTGGAAACCCAACCATAACAAGTTTCAGTTACTTTTAGTTAATGTGAGATTAAATATAGAATCACAGAATCAGAATGGTTAGGGTTGGAAGGGACCTTCAAAGGTCATCTAATGCAACCCCCAAAGGTCATCTAGTCCAACTCCTCCACATATTTTGCTCAGGGATTTGTTAGCAGAAAATAAAGATTTTTCACCTCTGGATAATGATGCTGGATCATGCCTGGATTTAGACCTCAAAGTTGTTACCCTTGCTATGTAGCTGTGTAGCAGTTTCTCTAATTTCCTTTATATTTTTGTAGAAAATGCAAGCTTTTTCTGCTGGTTGCTGTGCAAGAGGTTAAGGTTTCCTGTTGTATTTGATTGCACAGCTCATGGACTTGCAAATTTGAACTTAAAGGTAGAAACAGAAATATCTCTTACATATTAGTCTCCAGGAAGCATCTAGATCCTTCAGTGGTATTTGCTGAGGTTTGTGCTGTCCCTGCTCTATTCTTTAAAAAGTGACAGTAGAGCTGTTTGAGGTTAAACAGGAGACTGGATGCCAACCATCTAAGCAGGTAAAGTACTGAAATGGTACATGGTGGATGTCCACACTGGAGAAGGTAAGAAAGAGCAAGTTAACATTGTCACAAGAAATATTCATGTTGGCATGCCTGCTATGGGCACAATATTCTGACAACACACAGAAATGGAGTGGCTGCAGAAGTTGCAGCATGCTCATCTATGGAGATCTGTAAGAACAAATTAAATTACCATCTATTAGTAGTAAGAAGATATTAACAGTGACCCTATTTTGGGAGAGGGACAATCAACTCAATTACTTTTCATATTCCTTTAAAGTTGTATTTTCCTATGATTCAAAGACATGTCTGTCCACAGCCATGCTTTCTTAATCCCTAACATTCACACAACGTTTCAAAAGGTGTCCAGTATTTCTGTTAATAACTGGTTATCTCTAACTAAGATTATGATGACAGTTTAAAGCACAAATTAAGGATGTATGTTAATAATAACAAAGATTAAATATAGGTAATCTAAAATTAGGCCAAGGAAGAGCTATTATCACCTTTGTTACTAGTAGCATCAGTGTTCCAAGGGGCTTTCTTTTTCTCTTTATAGGATACATCTTGTCCATACCAGCAATACTAGATGAAATGGAGTTCTCACTGAGAGACATTTCATTTAGAGTAAATATTGTGGACGACAACTTCCTCCTGCAGGTGATAGAGGAGTCGACAAGGAGGGGTGCCGTGCTCGACCTTGTGCTCACCAACAGGGAGGGACTGGTGGGGGATGTGAAACTGATGGACAACCTTGGCTGCAGCGACCATGACACAGTGGAGTTCAAGATCCACGGGGCAGTGAGGAAACTACATGGCAAGCTCTCAGCCCTGGACTTCAGGAAGGCAGACTTTGGCTTCTTCAGGGACCTGATGGGCAAAGTGCCATGGGAGGCGGCCCTAGAGGGAAGAGAGGTCCAGGAAAGTTGGTCCACATTTAAGGAGCACCTCCTCCAAGTTCAGCAGAGGTGCACCCCGATGAAGAACAAGTCAGGCAAAAAGGCCAGGAGGCCCACATGGATGAGCAAGGAGCTCCTGGACCAACTGAAAGTGAAGAGGAAAGCCTATAGAGGGTGGAAGTGGAGACAGGTAGCCTGGGAGGACCACAAAGAGGCTGTGCGAGTGGCCAGGGATCGGGTGAGGAAGGCTAAAGCCCTGACGGAATTGAATCTGGCCATGGATATGAAAAGCAACAAGAAAAGCTTCTACAGGTATGTAGGGGACAAAAGAAAGTCCAAGGAGAATGTAGGCCCCCTCCGGAAGGAAACTGGTGTCCTAGTTACCTGGGAAATGGAGAAGGCTGAGGTACTCAATGACTTTTTTGCCTCAGTCTTCACCGATAAGGGCTCTTGTCTCACCACCCAAGCTGAAGAAGGCACAAGCAGGGACTGTAAAGACGAAGAACCGCCCATGAAGAACCGCCCACTGTAGAGCAGGTTCGGGATCATCAGAGGAACTTGAAGGTGCACAAGTCCATGGGACCTGATGAGATCCATCAGCGGGTCCTGAGGGAACTGGTGGATGAAGTTGCCAAGCCACTGGCCATTGTATTTGAGATGTTGTGGCAGTCTGGTGAGGTCCCCGATGACTAGAAGAGAGGGAACATAACCCCCATTTTTAAAAAGGGAAAAAAGGAAGAGCCAGGGAACTACAGGCCGGTCAGCCTCACCTCCGTGCCTGGCAAGGTCATGGAGCAGATTCTCCTGGAAACCATGCTAAGGCACATGGAGAGCAAGGAGGTGGTTGGTGACAGCCAAGGGCAGATCGTGCCTGACCAATTTGGTGGCATTCTATGACGGGGTAACAGCATCGGTGGACAAGGGACGAGCAACAGATATCATCTACCTGGACTTGTGCAAAGCTTTTGACACTGTCCCGCACGACATCCTTCTCTCTAAACTGGAGAGGCATGGGTTTGATGGACGGAGCACTTGGTGGATAAGGAGTTGGCTGGATGGCCGCACTCAGAGAGTGGTGGTCAACAGCTCGATGTCCAAGTGGAGACCTGTCATGAGTGGCGTCCCTCAGGGGTCCGTGTTGGGCCCGGCCCTGTTCAACATCTTTGTCGGCAACATGACAGTGGGATAGAGTGCACCCTCAGCAAGTTCGACGATGACACCAAGCTGTGTGGTGCTGTCGACACGCTGGAAGGGAGGGATGCCATCCAGAGGGACCTGGACAGGCTGGAGAGGTGGGCCCATGCCAACCTCATGAAGTTCAACCAGGCCAAGTGTAAGGTCCTGCACCTGGGTCGTGGCAACCCCAGGCACAAATACAGGCTGGGCAGAGAATGGATTGAGAGCAGCCCTGAGGAAAAGGACTTGCGAGTTCTGGTGGACTAGAAGCTCAACATGAGTGGGCAATGCGCCCTTGTGGCCCAGAAGGCCAACCGCATCTTGGGCTGCATCAAGAGGAGTGTGGCCAGCAGGTCGAGGGAGGTGATTCTGCCCCTCTACTCTGCCCTGGTGAGACCCCACCTGGAGTACTGTGTCCAGTTCTGGAGCCCCCAACACAAGAAGGACATGGACCAGTTGGAGACGGTCCAGAGGAGGGCCACAAAGATGATCAGAGGGCTGGAGCACCTCTCCTGTGAGGACAGGCTGAGAGAGTTGGGGCTGTTCAGCCTGGAGAAGAGGAGGCTCCGGGGAGACCTGATAGCGGTCTTCCAGTACCTCAAGGGTACAGGAAGGATGGGGACAGGCTGTTCAGTAGGGCCTGTTGTGATAAAACTAGGGGTAATGGTTTTCAAATAGAGGGAGGTAGATTCAGATTGGATATTAGGAAAAAAATTTTCACAATGAGAGTTGTAGAGCACTGGAACAGGTTGCCCAGAGAGGTGGTGGATGCCCCATCCCTGGAAATGTTCAAGGCCAGGCTGGATGAGGCTCTAAGCAACCTGATCTAGTCAGGGAGGTCCCTGCTTCTTGCAGGGGGGTTGGACTAGGTGACCTTTGAAGGTCCCTTCCAACTCTAACCATTTATGATTCTATGATTCTGTGATTCTATGATTCTATCGAAACTTTACAGATGCTTGCCTGCAGCTGTACAGAAAAGACAAACAGCCTCCAGACAAGCCAGCCACACAGAGCTTTTCCCTTGCTTATTTTTAGCAAGATATATGAATATCTATGCAGATGGAAAATGAGAGCTAGTATGAGACATTAGTAGAACCCACTGGGTATTGGGGTCCTGATGTCACCAGAAGTGAAGTCCTTTCAACTTTCCGTGCAGTGGGGGATACATAAAGGTGCACAACCCTCCGCTGAAACAGGCCACAGAGAACAAGATCTGTCAAAGCTTCATCTTGGCAGTGTGACATGCTGGAAGGAAGCAAGATAGTTGTGCAAGTACCTACAGAAATAATGCATGGAAAGAAAACAGGAGGGAAAGCCTGCTCTGTCACAAAATGTCCTAGATACATGTTACAGATTGAATGTTACTTCTGTAGATAGCCATGCATTTGTATCCTAGAAGACGTTTTGGCCCTGAAATAGTCCAGCTGGATTTTTCCCATTGTGGACAGACAACAGAACTAGCCTAACAGAGTAAGCCTGGTCCTCAGCCTTATTTTATTTTCACTGACTGGACTCAGTGTAAGGTCCTTGCAGGCATCCCCCCATCCTGGAGGTTTGGCTGCTGGCGCACAGGGCCAGCTTACACACAGTGCAGCTGAGGGCTGCCTCTGCCACGGTCCTGTGATAGCTGGTGACTCCCTGAGGGCCAGGAGCATTGGGGCTCTCCATGGCAGGTGGCAGGTCAGGACCCGGCATCCAGGGCCTGTCCCACTGCCCCAGCCAGGAGCAAGGCAGCCAGGAGGCATTAGGGGACAGCCCCAGCCATGGGCTTGGGCATCTCTCTGGGGACGAGATGGGATGTTGTCCCATAGGTGGGATCAGGATCAACCCCATGGTGAGAACCGGGCTCACACCCAGCCCCTGCCACATCATCACAGGCTTCGCCAATGCCCAGCTGCCAGGCCCAGCCCTGCTGTTGATGGGTGACCCACAGTCCTGGCCTGTGCTGCCCCCTGACACTCTGACCTCTCTTTTCCTTGAGGTGACAAAGCTTGAATGGTTAGACAGGTTTAGTCTCGTCCAACTGGTACTTAAATTCATAAGTCATGAATTTCAAGTCATTCCTCAGCTCTCTTTCTTTGTAACCATGGCTGCTTATTTTACCACCGCTGTTGCTTATCCAACCGTGGCTGCTATGTCCAGCTGTGCTGCTTGCCTCTGCATCTCTTTACTTCTGTAAGGACACACTTCAGGCACAAATGTCCTCCAAAGTACTCTTTGAAAGGTTATGTACCATCTGCAACTTCTGCCTGCCTTCATCTTTATCGATAGTGCCATTCTTCAAAACCACCTCAGCCCACGCCACAGTGGCCTTCCCTTTCCTTGCCATCCCTGAGGAACAAGGATGCATCACAAACCTTTCTCCTCTCTATTGGCTTCCCCGAGTGTGGGTTGCCGAAGTTTTAACCTCTAATCTAGTGTAGGAGTTTTATTGACAGACTCTAGCTCTGACATAGGAGGCCAAAAGCCTTTGAGGAATATGACTGTCTTGCTTATTAAGCCTGTCCAATTACAGCCAATGAATACTCAAACTAATCTCTGATAATAGGTACATAAAGGGTCACTACTTGAAAGAAACACCATGATCAAGTGTTCCCTTGTGCTCCACTTTTCCATCCTCTTTTTTCCCTTTGAACTGGAAGACCATGGGCAATATGATAATATTTCTTTATGTATGTGGAAAACACCTTACTGAGAAAACTAATTTATTCAGACAGAAATATCTTCCTTTTCCTAGATATGCAGAAAATCAAATGAATGGTGAAGCAGAAGGGAAAAAGGAGGGTTTTTCTTGGTTTCAGTTTATTGCAGTGAAATTCACTGCTGTGCCGCAAGTAATGTCGCAGTAATGAGTAATGTCACAGAGATCCCAGGTAAGTGCATATTTTGGGTGAATATCGTGCCATATTTACTGTGAAACAGAATCATTGTTCTTAGAAAGGCTGAAAATGAGGTCTTCACAGAGGAGTGTATTTTCCTCCCTTGCAAGTATCATACATTTTGACATACTGAAAGCTGAAAAGAAGAAAAAAAGACTTGTACATAAGGAATACATAACTTCATTATATCATTTCTGCTGAAGAATGTTCTTCGGCTAAGAACATGCTATATACCTCTTGGGTGGCAAGAGGAGAGGAGTTCCTCAGTTGAGCTGGAAATAATCTTCCGGAAGGTTTCTTCACTAAAGTTGTAGTGAAAAGGAAGTATTTTGGTTTCAGAGACAATGTAGTAAGCCTAAGCAGATTTTGAAATTGTATTAGTTTCCTGTAGTGCTCTGTAACTCTATGTAATATGCGTGTAGTAGGCTTTTGTCTTTCCTTTATAATCCTGCCTGGCAAATCACCAATTTTTGCAGTCCCAGATCCATCACTTCCTCTGTGGTCAGGGATTTTCAGGACTTACATGATTCTAGTACGGGTCAATGACCTAAGTGCTGAGGCTTATTTCTCTCATGGATAATTTAAAAATTGTTCAATATGAAATAAAATTTTGAAACCGTTGAAAATATTTACTATCCATTCAAAACCTTAAAATTTTTGTTTGCTGCTTTCCTGTGGTGCTGTCAGCAATAGACTCAGCAGTCCAACCTAACATATTATGGTGAGCTGGCTTTCAATGCACCTTCAAGATTCTCTGTGTGTGTGTGGGTGTGTGTGTAAGCATGCGTGTGTACACTCCCCTGAAAATATCAGCATGCTTGGTGTGTAAGCACCAGCAGAAACATAATTCATTCTGTCACCTATTTGAGAAACTGCAGCAAAGTATGTACAAAAACCTATTGGATAAACACATTTTGTGCCATAAAATTCTGTCACCCGCAAAGGCAGGTGTTAATGCTTCAGGAATACACACATGCAGGAGTGTGCGTTCCTGTAGCTTTTCCTTTAGCATTTGATTATTTGTCCAGGGCCAGCGTGTTGCTGCTGCTTATCTACATATTGACACAATTGGTTCCGTGTAGCGCGTTTGCTTGTGTGTTACGTTGTTTGCAAAGACTATTTCAAGATTATGCCAGTGGGGGTGGGGGTGTGAGAGGAAGGAAATATTTTTAATTAGTTTTGTGTAGGCAGGAGGGAAAGGACAGATGTACATTGTAAATGTATCTTTTTTTTTTTACATTTTTCTTGTGATATCAAGCAGCAAATAGACCAATCACTACAGTCCACTAGCTTTATTTGTGCTGTTTTTGGAAGATTTGGCACTGCTAAGCACCCTTATGATGCCTTATTGTTGTTCCTGCTTGACATTCCCTGTCCTTGACATCTCTGTTCCCTTGAATCGATGATGACTGCCATCTTAGCCCTCAGGCTTCTCCACGGCTGCTTTCAACTGAGCTAGCCTCATCCGTTATTTCCTGCTGCCCTAGTTTTGCCCCTCACCACCCCCTCTTTTAAAGTCTATGGCAACTTTAATTCAGCTTGCAAGCGTGGCTGTTGTGGAGAGCTTTTTTGAAAGGCAGAAGGTTTGCGCACCCGGCTGAATCTCTGGTGGAAATTTCCTTGCTCTAGTGCAAGGCGTTGGCAGGGCATTGAGGGGGCCTGCTGCAACCAGCCTGCACCCCTTCTGTGTGGTCTGACACAAAATGGCAGCTTGAGATGAGTGTGACCACTTGCCTGAATAATATATTTAAATATAAAAGCAAACAATTCATGGAAGCAATGTGGATATCTCAGTGGATATGGCTATCATGAGGTAATCGCACCCATGGGGGATTAGAAGCACTCGTTTATTCTTGGTGCTTGATCACACCCCAAGGACATGATTATCCCATGCCAGTAGTCATATTTCTTGTTATATCTTATTGCTTAATAGCAACATCATAACAACAACAAAATAAAAAAGGAAAAAATAGAGATCCAGTGAGATATTGCTGAAATCATCATAAGAGAGTATGATAGTTTCTGAGCTGCTAGCTATGTATATTAATTAACCCTTCTCAGAGAAAATCCACAGAGGTGTACTTTCAAGAGAGATCCCCCCCCCCTTCTCACACAAACAGATACGTGGTATAGTCTCTCTCTCGGTATCTCATGCACTGCTCCAGGCTCTTGATGTCAAAATATACCAGCTGAGAATGTAGGATAAGAACAGCTGTAGGCTTTCTTCTGGTCCTCAAGACATTTCAAATCTATACTTCCCTGATTAGTATAATACTCTGTTCCATCAGGAGCACAAATATTTTTTCTCCTGGTCTCCAAATGGGCAACTTTTACAGCACTGTTTGAAAAGCCGTAACATAAAGAAAACAGAAAAACATAGAAAATTCACCTGGGAGTCTGAAGTTCTAGCCTATATTTACTTTTTTCATTGTGAGAAACATTTAAACAATTCCTTAACATTTATAACTGCACATCTATTTGAAATAATTGAAACGGAAACGTTAAAAGAAATTACATTTTGCTAATCCATTTACAATGGTATAAATTGCTTCTCATAGCCAACTGCCAGGCTGGCTGTTTCATTTAATAACTTTAATGCCGAGGTTCCCTGAGGCAAGGAGACAGTTATCCCACCAACTGCAGAATGTTTTACTGAAGTGTCCCCTGGCTATTGTCCAGGGACTGTGAAGGAGCTCAGCTAACAGGTTCACTTGCATTCCCTGTCACTAACAAATATCGCTGTTATAAGCTTTAACATAAACAAACTCAAAGTCAAAGAGAAAAAGGCATAAAAAATGCATCGTAGCAAATCAGACTGTTTTACTAGTATACAATTGTCGCTGCGTGGCTAATAATTCATCATTATAAAATATGTTGTTATTACATTTTGAGAATCTGGGACTATGCAATTATGATCTTATTCCCCAGCAGAATCACAGATACATCCCAAATTTAAAGAACTCTCAGAAAGAAGTAGTGTCTAGAAAGATAACTCACAAGTATAGTCATTTGATAGTCATTGCTCTATACAGTACAACTGTATCTATAGCATTTATTCCCATATTCAGTAGCATCATGGAAGATAATTCTTTCTTCTGTTTCCACAATGAGCTGCATTAAGTTGACTTTATTTTCAGGCTGTGAGTAAACATGATTTCCCTGGCTGTGATTCCTTTTTTTTTTTTTAAATGTTGGTTTAAGTAGAGTCACCCAGCTTAGAGAAAATAGGATCGAGCCCATTTTCCCTATCGTGAACTCTGCAGTACTCTTGGTCTCTTTTGCTCATGCGTATGAAGGACGGTGTTAGATTCAGGCTTGGCCCTGCTCATGTCTGCACATTCTTAATTGCCTCTGTATAAGATTTATTAGAGGAGCCCCAGGTTTCTCCAAAGATTAAAAAGTTGCTGACATACAAATGAATCCACTTTTCAATAGTAAGACTGTATCACTCTACATGTTCAAATGCTGCAAAATGTTAATTGTTTCTGAGGCTTAGTAGAACATGCACTTTCTTATAGTTGGGAAGACTGCACAAAAACCTGTCAAGGGATTTTTTTTCAAAAGTCTCATAAATAGAACATAAAGAAATTAGTTAAGTGTATTAAAATATGTTGATCCATGTTTTTCATTAAAAGTAATTAACCAGTATTGAAAATAGCAGAGACATTACCAGCTATGGTGGTATTTTCAAATTGTATTGATCATGATTGCTAAGCACCTATGAATTATATAGGATCATGACTGCTTTTTTTTATATATATATATATTATGCCTCTCAAAGAAACACATTTTTGTTTTCAGGAAAGTTGCCCTGAGGCAAAGACTTGAAATTGTTCTCAAGCAGATAGTATAATTAAGGATTGATCTGCACAGTGGTGAGAAGTTGGATGAATCAGACACTGACATTTCTTTCTTTTCACTTTTTCCTTGTGACTGAAAGTCTGGATTCCTCCCAAGTAACATAAGACACTTAACTATGTAGAAGATGTAGAGTTAGGAGTTTAGATATCCTTGATTGTCAAGGATTGTCAAAGACAGATAGGTATTTCCAGCTGGCAATTTATCCTATATCTCGTCATTGACTTTAGCAGGAGCCTAGGGCGAATATTCTCCTGACTTAGACGCCTCAAGTAGGTGTCTGAGGTTGAAGTGGGATGAAAGCAGGCTGAAAATTTTGGTTTAGTTTAGGAGAGACTACTTGCTCTCAATTATCTGACTTGGAAACAGTGATAAATATTCACATAGCCAATCTGTAGTCACAGAGGGAGGTCTTTGGCTTGTCTTCAATACATTGATTCGCTCCTTTAAACATATTTTCAGATTAAGAATTGGTCAGCAGTATGTCAGGAGCTGGGCTTGGGATCCTTATTGAAGGCACAAAATATTTTGTTTAAATGTCTCGAGTTTCATCCTAGCTTTAAATCAAGTTTCATTAAGAAATGTGTGCCTTGTGCAGTCACCATTTTTCTGCAGCAAATTCTGGGCCCTGAGGTCATGGTATTTCTACATATACGGATATAGAGGGAGATGGATATCTTGTGCCTTGTTCCATCATGCTACAGTAGAAAATAGTAGTTGAGGCAATTAATCTGCTTTGCCATGCATGATATTTACTTTGTTGAAAAATTATCTCCATAATAAACCAATTAAAGTATATGTTTAATGAGCCACATGCACTGAGAAAAATATAATAAGTTTTTCAAAATAGTACTTGGTTGAGATGGCTTAAAAGTTACACACCAAAGAAACAAAGACAGTTTGGGTTATATGTTGCCTATTGAGATTTTTCTGTGCAATATGAAACTATCTATCAATTATATATAATAATGCTGTCACATACAACAATAAAATGCAAAAGGCCATAAAATAACTGCACAGAATATCATAAATAACACTTATGTGGCTTATCTGACCAAAGACTAAGATGATCAAGAGAGAGATACAGGTCATTATCTACAAATGCTTATGAAATTCATTTTGGTTACAGTGAAGAGGAAACAGGAAGATAAGTCTCAAAATAAACTGCAATTTAATCCAGATGTATTCTGTAGATTGACCTGACTCAAGACAGTAATTGTCTTGTGCTCAGTGAAGCCTCAAACTACATTAATCAGCTTGATACATCTGGTGATGTTCCTGAGTAATATGTCCAATTATTGAAGTTCATAAAATATTTCGGCCTTTTCATCAGTGCAACTACATAAGCATTTCCCTGTAATACTTTTTTTTTTTTGGATGCCATGAGAATTGATCATATCAAAATATACTAAATCTGCCAAGAAAGAAGATTCATGAAGAGCAGCCTTTCCTCTGGATGCAAGGACATTATCTCTAATGGGCTCTTCACAGGAAATTGAAGGAGGAACTTAGTCTATAACTCTGCAGATCAAAGAAATCGAAGTATCCTGAATTCTCTGTTGTGAAGAGAAGCCCAAGGGTTTGGTATTCCTTGTTTGACTTGAGGAAACTCTCTGCAGTTTTATGAAACTGGTTTAGCAATACTTTTTGGCACCCTTGATTTTGAGTTTAAGTGTTGAGCCTCTGGCTTTAAAACAGGCCAAATTAATTTCATCTATCAAAACAGAGTATTTACTTAAGAGATGAAGATTATGATTTGGAAAATTGAAATAATGAAAGGCTGATTGATCAGCTTATTCAGGTAGCAGTTCTCTTCAGTGCATGGCCAAGCCCTCACTTGTACCTTGGTTATGCAGTTTCCCTCTGGTTGTGCCTCTCCTCTGGCAATGCAAAATTATTCGTGTTTTCCAATTACAGGTGGGGCTGCCACACAACCTGGGCTACCAGCTAGACACTCCTCCAGAATATGCTGCTTTAGTGCCATGGCAGTTTTTCAACTTTTTTCCCTGCCTTACTTTATTTGTTCCGTTTGTTAAGTTGCTTGGTTAACCCTTCAGATCCTCAAACCCAAAAGTAAATCCCTTTTGTTATAACTGTTGTTTCACACCTTAGCATAAACTACATCTCTACTATTTCTCCATTTTACATATACAATAATTCTTGTGCCATCTCTTAAAGTCCAAATTTCTTTTGACTGTACAGATCACGACATTTCTCAAAATGAGCGTCGTTATGGCGAGATTTAGACCTACAAAGTAGATACAAATCCCCAAGGAAGCATGTGTGTCCCATGGCAAGCAAAATTGTCCTTTCATCTGTTAGACTGTTGGTTTATCTAACTTGAGAGGAAAAATTAGTTACATGAAAGTGATACAGGTATAGGACAAGTCACAGTTCTGTGCAGGAAGAAGGTGGCCGTGGAGAAGTTGCATCAGAAAGGTGAGCAACAGACCCAGAAAATGGCAGCTGGTGGGTCACTTTGCTGCTAACTCTTGCTAGTTTGTGAAGCTGTTAGTTCTTGAAAAAAATAAACAGAAGTGGACTTGAATAACCCTAGGAATCCACATTTCTATGTCTTTTTGCTATATTGCAGAAGAAATATTGGTAGTCATGTAGTCAAGTAGTCATGACCTTCTGAATCCCGTGAATAAATTTTGGAATCGTGTCTGTAACACTGCTTCAGGGCTATATCTCCTTATTAAATCTTGTGGAGAGGGAGACCAGGAGAGAGACTTGATCCATTATAAATTGAGATGTTCTGAATCTTCAAACCAACAGACAGGAGAAAATCTGAGGCTAGTGCAGAATTAAAACCTTGTCACAAATTTAGGGAATGAATTGATTAGGCAGGAAGCTTTTCTAAAATTCTTTGATAAAAGGGAGTTGCAAGTGATATGACTTAGAATTGTTTTTCAGTCAGTCAAGGAGAACAATCTGCAGTCTAGATGTACTATGGCTTTGGGATGTGGCCCTGCACTGAATGAATGCACCGTGGGAGTGGCAGAAGAAGCAATCTGAGACATGGCTTTCTGGAATTCAAATCTCAGAAATCTCATTGGAGACATTTTCTTTCAGAATGCACTTCTCTCTGCCTGATATAGAAGCTAGAGCTGGAGCTCAGTAAACTCTCTTTGTCATTCAGCAGAGTATTTACTGAACTGCCAGTTTTTTTTGTGCAATGGAAGGGTTCAAGGATGATTTCCAGTGTAGGAAATTTTTCAGCAGAAAGAGTTTTTTTTTTTTTTTTTCAGCAGAAAGAGATTATATAGAACTAATGGGAAGGTCTGTGCCATAGCAGTTGTAAGTCGCTTTGAACATTTTGCTGTGGAACAAGCACTTTACGCAGTTTAGGTTATTGGATGTCAGAAGTCTTGATGTAAAAGCTTGAGACTCTAGAAAATCAAAATAACTTAAAAGTGTTAGCAAGCTCATAATTAGTGATGGTGAGAGATGTTCTGATGGGTTTATATCCTGTTCACTGAAAACCAAGTCTTTCATTAAAATTATTATAATAAATTTCATTTCTGGAGTAAAAACTAAGCAAGTTCCTTTACTAGCACCATGACTGTTTGTCCAAAGTAGATCTTATTGATCTTTCCAGAAGAGTTCAGGATAGAAAAAACTTCCATCTTAAATATTGTTTATGATTCTAGTGTCTTATTTTTATTAAATGTGGATCAATCTCACCCAATATATTTTCTAAGCTTGCTCTTCAGGGCAATATTTTTTTCCAATTTCTTTTTGGAATGACAAAAAAGAAGCCAAAGTTATGGCATTCCCTAAGAAAAATATATTCCTTTTCTTAGTAAAATTATTTAAATTCCCTTTTAGCTAGCCCATGCTGAGAATAGGGAAAATCCAACTTACTCTGCCCAAATCTGTCCGATTTCACTGAAAGCTACTTATAGTGAACAAAGGTCTGGTGGTGTGGGAGTGATAGCTTGAACCAAGGACTTTTCTTGAGTTGTTCTGTCATGAGGGGACAGAGCCCAGGTATGCAGAGTAATGTCTGAGGACATTCTTTGTTTGCAAGTCCCTTTGGAGCCACTGGCTGTTGAACTTTCTTACCCAATCCACAGTGAGAAAACTAATGAAGAAGAGGCTCTGAATCACAATATCATTAGGAGGAAGCATAAATTCACTGTACACCTCAGAAGATAATTCCGTTGCCTTTTGAGGCCTTTAGGAGGCAACTTCTGAATCTGTACTCAGTCACGTCAGAACATGCAGCTGTGTCCAATTGGTAAGAGAAATTACGATCATCTTAGCTAACATATTCTGACATAGTTAATAACCTCAATGAAGGCAGACCCAAGGTGACTTACTTGCTGTGTATTGTTGCACACAATGTATTAATCAGAAAAGCTCTGCTTGTGGAGCAGCTTGCAATTATTCATTATGCTGGACCCAGCAATCTCAAAAAAAAAAAAAAAAAAAAGTAAGTCTTTTGGGTTAGGTGAACAATCTTGCTTGAATTTTGATAATGTAAATGCATTTTAATTTATGATAATACAGAAACCAATCAGGGGAATATCCCACTTTCTCTGCAGTGAATGCCATGGAAGCAAGAGCAGTCAAATCCTAGAGAAGGACAGAGGAGAAGAAGACTGGGATGAGGACAATTGTCCTCCCTATGATATTGGATGGTCTGGGTCACCCATAAGACTGGGCAAGAGTCAAGGGGAAAGTGTGAGAAAGTGTGTGTCCAGCTGGTAAGCACTGATGTTTTGTAGCTACTAAACATCGTCCCAGGTTTTTTTTAAAGGACGTATAACAACAGTTGAAGACAGTTGCCGTTTCATCTCTGTGGTCAGAAGCAAGATTCCTTCTTCCTGCATCCTTGCTATTGCTCAAAAAAAAATTGTGCTAGAAAAAATTTGGCTTGGCCTGGGGTTTTCTTTTTGTGGGATTTGTGTGCAGGTGTATGAATTAAGATTTTTCCTAAAAATTTGTGTTTCCAAGAGATATTTCAAAAATTTTCATCATTAAACAGAGACGTGTAGAGTAAAATGTTGCTGACTTAACCTGTCGCCTAAAACTGTATTTTCAACATCAACTCTTTTTTTCTCCTCCCTGAACCTAAGAATTCTTGCTGGTTTTCACTGTGTTTCCTCAGCTGCTTGAAAGGTTGATTTTGAAGTTAATGAAGTTATCACCTCTAAGGAGAAAGATTAAAATCTCTTAAATTAGGTGAGGGCAGATAAATCTAAAATATAATAATAGATTTTTTCAAACACTTTAGCATAGAATGTATTTGCTCTAACAGAAGGTAAGAGGGGCTCTGTGCAGACTGTAGGATGCAGTTTCCAGTCACTCTCATGTTTGGGCAAACTTTGTTGGCCATGAAGGAAACGGGACTTTTCCCTCTACCCTCACTGCAAGTAGGGTTTAATCCACTACTTAGCAGTACTAGGTTATTAGCTAAAATTCTGTTTCCATGATCTTGAAAGAAATTCAAGAAAAGTTGTACTTTTGATTTATCAATATTATTGTCCAAAATACGAACATCACTGGCTTATGGCTGTCTGCAGGACACTGGTGTACAAATGTGAAGGGATTCACACTGCCTGTGTTAGAGAGCTTCTGTATCCTGAGATGTAAGACTGCAAGATTTCAAAAGCACTAAAAATATAATAATGCACAGTTTTAAGTCAACTCATGCAGCCTTCTCACTGTCTGACATCTCAAGAGTGCTTGTTTGTCAGAGCTTTGCAGCCGACCTTCAGGAATCTCTTGAGCATATAAATGGAGCTGTAATGTGCAAAAGCTTCCTTCCTTAGATGTTGTTTTGACATAATGACCCTGAGTAGCTTTTTGAGAACATTTCAGGATTAACAAAACAACCAAGATGGTAAATTCAATGATTTAGATGTTGCTAATACTGGAGTTGTCTTGGCAATGACAAATAAGCTAATTGGAATATAAAGCATGACACTCGAGGAAGTAATTTTCCATGGTTCAAGACAAAAAAAAAAAAAAGATGTCAAAATTGTGTAGTATGTATTTAAGGTAAACTGAATTGCTGATCTGCTTCTAATGTATGTTCTAAATTCTGTAAGGATCATTTCCTAGAACCTATAGTAAAATTACTGAGAGCTCAAATCCTTGAGGACAGTTATTTCATACAATGTAGTGAAAATTTTACATTTTACCATTTTACAATTTGATTTAAGGAAATAAACAACTTGAATGAATGCTCTTAAATAGTAAGTATATCATTCAGGGTCCTAGGATAGAAAAACATTATCTTTGAATCAGGCACAAAGTATCTCAAGACAGAGATGAGATACCTTTCTGTACATGTTTGCTAACAGGTTACTGTGCAGCAGCCAGATAAAAAGATGTATATTTTTCAGGAAAAAAAAAGGGGCATCAACATTTTATTTTA
The DNA here is from genome assembly GCA_009806455.1 of Tetrax tetrax. Taxonomy (NCBI): domain Eukaryota; kingdom Metazoa; phylum Chordata; class Aves; order Otidiformes; family Otididae; genus Tetrax; species Tetrax tetrax. The sequence goes on along the minus strand of WHYT01017417.1, from coordinate 20,296 downwards.
ATTCTATCAATGATTTTTCACAATTATATGGTTCTGAAGTTATTGAGAAAAATGTGCTATTTTACTTTCAAATATTTTTCTTTTACTTTTTCCATCATTTCCTTACCGTATTTTGACTATTTTAGTGTTATTTAGTAAAGCCTGTAATTGCTAAGTACTGTGAAAATAATAAACATACTATTATTTCAGAAATCAGACCTGTATATAAATTAATTATTTGGATGTTAAAAATATGCTTATCAACAAAAGCAGAAAAAAAAGAGATTATCTCAATGGTAGATTGGTGAGCTTTCATACAAGTTCTTCACAGTATATATATTTCTGGGGTGTTTTTGTATTGCCATGTGAATACTGCAGCCCATTACCCAGAGTTTTTCACACATAACCTTTCATCTCTTGGGTCTGTGCTTCCTCTGGATTACTGGAGGTTTACGCCAGAGTGATTCCATTTAGTTAGTTCCTCATGGAATAATCTGAATTTACGAAAGTTTAAAGTAAAATCAGTAGACTGCATGGGGAATTCTGGTGGAAATGTATCTTGCCACAGTGAAGAGTGTAGACCTTGACCTGTGACAATTTTGGCTTGTGTGGCTGCTAAGTTCCAAAACATGTTTAAGTGTTTGCTTGTTTGCCATTGTAGAAAAATCTGTTGTAAGAAGTGTGATTATAAAATGAATTAACCTAATATTTGTTCTGACATTTTTTATGTCTCTCCTCTTTTCTAATGTTTGGTTGCTGTCATGGGATGCACTTCTGGAACTTCTTTTATTTCCTTTCTCCCTGGTATGTATAATTATATGTACACATGTGTGTCTGTATGTGTGTGAGTGTCTATACGTTCAAGATATCAAGAATGGACTTGTATATCAGGCAACAGAGGAGAGACGGTATAGTTTTCCTGTCACTAAGAGAAGGACTATTTTGATCTCTATTGTTAAATATTCCTCTTCGGTATGTTCAGTATAAATAAATAATGCTGTCTCTTGACTTTTTTTCCTTGTCATTCCTTGAAGAAGCATTAGACTTTTTCCCTTTTTAGGAAAACACAGCTTTGCTTTTATTTTGTAAAGATGTACATCTTTCTGATCTTGTGTTAGTACTTTCTTTTGTATGCTGTATTTCTTTCAGTGAAATCATATGCTTTTGGTGAAAATGCTTTTGAGTATTTTTCTATAAAATTCAAAATATAAAGAACAAATAAACTGCTAAAAAATTGCAAAGCAGTTACTGAACAGACTATTGCACTAAGCACTATTGGTTTTGCTAGTCTCCTTGCCACCACTTTACAGATTTCTAATCCAAACTCTTGAACTCCAGTGGGAACTTTGTCAAAATAAGACCAATTTCAATTATTTTCATGCCTATACTACTAAAATTGTTTTTTTTTTCAGATTATATCAAGATGGAAATATAAATTAGCAGGTAACTGCAAGGTAATTTTCAAATTATCTGGGAGTTTTGGTGTTTATTGCTTAAACATTTTGCAAATCTCTGACTCTTCATGTTTTGACTTTTTTTTTTTTTTAATTAGCTATGTAAAATTCTCTGCCTGGTTTCAGATAATGTAATTAAAGAATCTCAGTGCAATATTTTAGTTCATGCAAGCCTATTGTTAAAAAGAAAAAAAAAAGTGAACTATAAAAAGAGGCTATTTTAGAAAGAAGCATAGGCAACAAAACAAGTTTCTAGATCAATTAACCTGTACTAGTTCAATTAAAAAATGTTCAAGATACTAAAACTTTTGAAAGCTTCCATTTTACAATGTGCTAAAGTAGAATAGTTATTCTTTCTTGAGAATCTATTTATTAAGTCCGAGAAAATTAGAAAACTTTTGTTTAGAACAAACAGCCAAATCATAGTTTTACTGCTAGAGAGACTCCAAACTTTAATCTCAAATTTGAACAGGGCTGGAGACTGGCACAAGACTTTCTGACATGCATTTGTTTCTACTATTTCTTCTGCTGCAGTACTATAACTACTTTCTGCGTACCATTGTGGATCATGGTTTTTAAAATACACACCACCAGTAACGTGATTCCAATGTACAATGCTCACATACAGTCCTTCTAAGGTTGAGTCCTGATCATGAGCTGCCTTTGCCACTGGTAATGTCACTACAGCCTTCCATGAAGACCTTCCCATCTGCCATGCACTTACACTCATGGAGATCTGACCAAAAAGAAAATATCCAGCCTAAATCACCTTCACTATGAGGAATACAGTATATATCGAACCAAGACATTTATAACAGCTATGATTTCCTCTTCAGCAGGGTGTGTGTGATTTTCACTGTTTCCATAGGAGATTCAGATTTGGGTTTCACTGCTTTCTTTGTACCCTCTAAGAGGAGTGATGTTCCAAGTGCAGCCAGTAATTATACCTAACACCACTGTCACTCTTGGAAATGGGTTTCTGTCATTCACAGGTCAGTCAGTGAATGCCACAATCCTTTCTTTGTGCCTGAATGCAAAACCTGTGGGTCCAACCTCACATTAAGGAGGAGCTTTTAGTTAGCTTTCAGTACAATGCCCCTCATTCAGTTTTTGAAATACTGGGCTTGTTCAGACTCCTTGGAGGAACATAAGGCTACACGTGGCAGGGCATTTTGGCTTCTATTCACAGGCTTCTCAGATATACTACAGTCTCAGGAGGGAAACATAACATATATTGAGAAGACAGGAAGTACCATGTTTGTCAATACCTGCTTTGATAGGGAGGATCGATCTTAGTCTCACACCTTAATCCCACCTTCCATCTCAGACCTGACGAAGAAAGGGTAGCTCATTTTACTGGAGCTGGCTGAGGGTGGCTGCAAGATTAACTCCAATGATTGGTGTGGGTGTATCTTGGATATCTCCCCTGACAGAGATGTGTACTGATTTTCCAGCTAAGGCTGAGTCTAAACAAGAACTGTAATGTATATGTGGCATCTTCTGGGATTTGGACAGCAGTTTACCTCATATCTCAGAGCAAGTTTTTTGTCTAGTTGACATATGCAAAAACTGATCAGTGTACGCTATGTCTTGTGCAGTCAGAGAAAACATGGAGCTGTCATAGATCTCAATTTGAGGGCCTGGTTCAACAGTCGAAGCTGCAAATACTGCTGCTTTTAGTTTTGGAGTTTTCTGTCTTAGTCCTTGAACTTATTATAGGTGATGGTCCTTGAATAGACCACACATTCCATTTGCTAGCTGTTTGTATAAGATTTTCACTTGTGGCTAGAAAAGACCATGAAAACACAAAGCATCTTTGTGTTTGGTTTGTACTGTCCAGGCAAATCATGTGAGCTTGAATCAGCTTTTTAGACTAACTGTAAAAACCCACAGCTTTCTCCTCTTGGCTACTGTAACTGCACTGAAATCAAGCCATGGTCTGATCCCTCAGGACCAAAGCAGCAGTGCAAAAATTATACCACAGAGTGGCATCTATAATTCCCGTATCCTTCCTACAAACATGTGAAACCTGATGGTCCAGATCCTTTGAATCTTTGTTTACATGTGTAACCTTACTCATCTGAGTTAAGCACACAGAGGAAGAGAAGAACCTAGGCATTAGGGGAGAAAAGATAGAGTTAAGAGTAGCCGAGTAGTTCAGCAGTTATTGGTGTATTGATTTTAATATTTAAACAAAAAAAAAGAGGAGACGGTGTTACTACATGAAGATATAGGCACAGTTTTCCTTTGTCTGTTCGCTAGAGTACATGTTCCTGGTTTTAGCTTGTTCAGCTTTGCCTTCTGCCACACTATATCACAAAAAAATGTTAAGTCAAAACATCCAGGTGTTTTGGAGAATACATGTTCTTGTGTCAGTCAGTTGTGGGTGACTACTCTCTTACTGAGTGATTACCAATGTATATTCCTGTTACAAATACTGACTTGAATTTTCTGGAAAGTAATTAATTGCACCAGCAGTCCACTAACAGTTGCAGCTGCAAGATACAACTTAGCTTTTTCTCTCTATACTTATACTAAACTGTTCTGAACACCACCGACATGTTTTGCATCTCTGAGAACAATATTCCCCAGCCCCCTCAAATTAATGTTTGCAGTTTCTGCAAGCATCTTATTATGTTGTGAGGCAATTGGGAGAAATGGTGAGGGAAGGAAAAATGTAGAAGAGGGGAAGTGTAAGGATATGTCAACATTCTTCTTTCTATGGCAATCTGCAGTTATTTTGCTGTTGTTCTGCGGATTGTTATGAAAAGAAGAATGGTTTTCAGCTTTGATCTTGGTGTACTCCACTATTTTGTACTGATGATGTGACAGGAAGGATGGAAAGATAAGTTTATCTGGGAACTAGTAGAGAAATATACAATTGTGCCAGTTCCTAAACAAGAAAAATGCTCCTTTTTTGGTGACTTCCATGACTATATTCTTAGTCTATTCACTTCCCCTATTGTATGAACAACACCCTTAAAAGTATCACCAACAGCGATGTGTAATACCTGCCTCTTAGACAACACTTCATGTACAGCTCTCCTAAAGTACTTTGCAAATCAAGTGGAGGGTCTCAATTTCTTCAGTAAAATGTAAGTGGGATATTGTTTTTGAGATAAGAATATTGCTGCATGTCTTTTCAGTACGTGACTATAGTAAATCCTTTTATATATATTATATTAAAATTAACAGTGTAAATTTTATTTGCAATATCTGCAAGAGCATAAAGACCTGAGAGATTATATATTCCTCTTCTCTACAATACTAACATCTATCCCTACACAAAAGTAAAGAAGCCATTGCTAAAAAGCAACATAGAAAATCAATTCAGGTCCCTTATCGGCAGTTGTTCTGCTTTCATCAGTCATTACTGGTGGGACCATAATTCTTTCCTTACACAAAGAAATCATAACTTCTAATCAAATGTTCACTTAAGTTTTAAACTAAATAGCTGAGGAGAACTACAAGAGCTAGCACTACTTCCCAGAGACTAGCTCAACATAGCTTTTGAGACAAAGGCTGACATTTTTAGGGAAAGAAAAAAAGAAAAAAAACACAGGGAAAAAATCACCTCCTTAAATGATCCTCAATACACCTGAGCATTCCTACCTCATCACTAAATATACCCTACAACAATGAGTTTGTTCTGCTTGCTTTATTGGCCTGATAATGACTTGCAAATAAACAACAATACAGAATTCAAATCGATAATCTGAACAGCACGTGCAAGGGGAGAGTAATTAACTGAAATACAGAAAAATTGAGTTAATCTTCTTTCAGTTTATGTCTAAAAATACTTCCAGGGAAAGAAAGTGTCTAATATATGTTCTAATTTCTTTATTCTGGAAAACTAAAACTAAAAAAGACAGAAAATTAAAAAATAAAAACTCATGAAGTTGAATGAAGAATGACCATGAGAAAGGATTAGAAATCTATGCAGAGCATCTGTAGACATCTGTAAGAAGCAGTTTGAGAAGCTGCAGGAGATGCTGGTATGACAAAGTGCTGGAAACATATGCAGGGCACAGGAATAATCACTGCCAGATCCTGCACAACTCCCCATTCCTGAAGGCCACTGAAGGCATCAGAAAATGTCTTTCCAAAGTGAGAACCAGCCCTTTCTAATCTCAGTAGTTTAATACCAGAATGGTGAAAGCTACCTGTTTGGCTAAGTACTAATAAGTAAAGGTGCCTTGTGAGAGAAGGACCAAGCTACCTTTTATTGTCTTTGAAAACAGTTCTGCAAGTCCTGCTTGCTCAAGAGACTCATATAGCAGGCAGATGCAGGTGCTGCCACAGTAGGGAGGAGAGACAGGCTGAAATTATTGTGTCAGCAGTGAGACTGAGCTGACCAGGTGATTTAAAAACTGTAATTATGGCTCAAGCCTTTTAAAATATTGTTTTCAGTTAATAGTAAAGGAATAAGATCTAAAGCACTGTCATTCAGGCAGTAGTTCTGCTTCCATTGAAGTCACTGGGTAAAAATCTCTTTAATTTCAGTGGTACTGAACTAAGGTGCCTTGGTCATTGCCAATTCACTTTTAATTCTTTCACATTCCCAACACATAGCTGAATGCTCCGTGTAAAGCTGGCAGCAGTGGGGAACAAGCTGCTGTTACTCTTTGCTGTCCATCGAAATGACAGAGGATTGAGTGGACTGGAGGGGAAGGTGTCGGCACTTTTTCAATCTTTGGGTTTCAAAGTTGGCATCTCATTCACTGTGCAGGCTTCCATTCCACATCCAGTTCTGTCCTGCTCTGTGTTATAAATGGACTCCAAAGCTGCTATCTCCTTTGCACACTGTTCTTTGAATCTTGTGACTTACTTCACAAAAGCTGTCTTGGTCTTGCAGTAAAATTGCTCCTCAACTCTCACTTTGGTACCATTGAGCAGCCAAGAGGAATGGAAAGACATGCAGCTCTGCAACCGTGCTCTACCCGTACACTGTCAAAACCCACCAACGGTTCTTCATGCAAATGAGTTTCCAGCTGACAATGTATGTTTTTAATTTAGCTCACATGGTTATACATGGGCAGGTGAGAAGGGCCCATTTCCCTTTTTCATTTCTTTTTTTTTTCCCCTTGTGCTGGTAAATGTATTTCATCTTGTAACTCTTGCTTTGGATTAAAAAGCTGTTGCCTTTGGCGCTAAAGCTGCACAGCAGGCTGAGGAAAGTAAAGCTTCCTTTCATTTCCGTGTTTGAAACTAGAGGAAGTCATCATATTACTTTAACAAGCAGAAATGAATGAAAATGTTTAATATGATTATGCAAGCATGAGTAGCTCTGTAGCTGCATTTTAAATGCCACAGATTTTGCTCTGTGTGATTCCTCATGCTGGTGGATAACGTGATCACCTGTTTTCCACTAACAGTCCAGTTAGGATTTTGTTGTGAAGAATCTTGCAAGATGAGCTCTCCAGCAATCCGTTTCCCCTCTTTTCAGAGCATCAGTTGCTTAAATGCAGGGTTAAGCTGCAGATCTGGCATTAGGTTTTGCTGCCACCGAGCACTTTGTACCTCACACTTACGTATCATTAAGTTTTTGCGCATAGGAAGGAGTACCAATCTTCTGGTTTGGCCTCTCTGTAGGATGAAAATCAGCTCTTGGCTAATGACAGACCTGAGGAAACCACTTAGAACATAGCCACTCAGCAAAAAATCCCTGTCACAGAGACAGACCCGAGTTAGCTTGGGTGACAAGCAATGTTACTTTATTGGCATGGTGTTCCTCCAATGAGCAAGCTCCAGATATATGGTGCTATATTGTGCCACACAGCAAGTCTTCAGTCGCTCTGCATTTCACCCTCTGTCAGCAACGTGGGTGCTGATTATGATTTGGTGAAGAAGGCTGGATTCATCTCATCTAATTTTGGATGTTGAAGTGGGGGCTGGCTGAGTTTTCTCTGCATTGGAAAGAAAAGGTGCCTCTAATGTTATCAGCCTCATTTCTATCTTAGCATAGAACAAATGTTCTTCTGGTGTTGACTATTTTGCTCTGGTGACTAAATTTTTTCTATAAATTATTTTTGTTTTTCTTTAAATGTTTTTATTTTGAAGAAATTACAGAACTACAGAATCAGGGAATAATTGAGGTTAGAAAGGAGCTCTTGAGATTGTTGAATCCAGTCCCTCTGTTCAAAGCAGGGTCAACTACAGCAGGTTGCTTAGGACCATGTCCAGTCAGGTTTTTAGTATCTCCAAGAACGAAGACTCAACAGCCTCTCTGGGAAACTTGTTCCCAATGTTTGATCACCCTTTCAGTAAAAAGGAAAAAAAAAATAAATTGTGTTTAAATGGAATTTCTTGTATTTCAGCCTGTGCCCATGTCCTCTTGCCCTCTCACTCAGCAGCACTGAGAAGAGTGCCTCCATCTTCTTTACACCTCCTGTCAGGTGTTTTTACACATTCATATGATCTCCCCTTGAACTTTCTTTTCTCCAGGCTAAACAGTCCGAGCTCTCTCAGCCTTTCCTCGTTATTCAGTCCACTAATAATCTTTGTGGCCCTTTGTTGAACTCTCTCCACTATGTCCATGTCTCTTTCACACTGGAATGCCCAGAACTGGACACAGCACTCCGTATGTGTCGCAACCAGTTCTGAGCAGAGGGGAAGGATCACCTCCCTCAGTCTACTGGCAATAGTCTTCCTAATGCAGCCCAGACTGTTTGCCCTCCAACCCAAATCCCTTCTGAATCCTGTCATAAGTTAATGTTTTCTGTGAAGTTTCCACTGTTATTATGGTTCAATTTTTTTCCACAAAGAGCCAGTTCCAACAAAAATTGCCATTAGTCTTAGTAACACTAATAGTGTTTCTTTTACCTCTTCTCTGATACAGACACGCCTAACTTCACCCAGACTCAAAGTTTGCCACAGTGTATCAAAGCCGGGCCTTATTAATGCAGTAATTAGTCTGTGGTGATAAGACCTGTCTCTCAGTGTCTCATTAATAGGGCTTTATGGCTTTTGGACTGGAGCTGACTCATGCCTGGCCAGCTCAGATGATGGGTAGAATCAATACAGACTTGTCTGTATGTGGCCATGTAGATACTACATGGCCTTGCTCCTTAGATTGTAAACAAATTACAAAAAGGATAATTCATTACTGTGCTATTGGGCCATTGATTATAATTAGGTCTTGTAGGTGCTAATATAGACCAGATAATGAATAAAAGCAGAATACACCTGCTAACATCCCCATTGTTTGAGAAGGGACAGTGATTTTGTTAATTGAATTGTTTTTTATATATCTTAGGCATAAGGATATATGTGATTTAGTGTTCTTATTTTATCAGCTAGTAGTGAATCCCTGAATGATAAACTCATATGCTATGATTTAGCCTTGTGATATTTCCTAGTTCTCCACCTTGCTTTTTAATCCTTTGATTAAAGTTACTTGGAGAGATGATTACTGAAGAGTAACGTATAAGAACTGGGTTTTGTCCTGTTGTCTTCTACCTTCACCCTCTTTGCAGAGTGAGATAAAACGGTCAGGATCCACTTTGTTTTGGAGAAAATTACTTATACAGGATAAAAAGTAGTGAAGAATTGTCCCCATATGATTATGCTGCTGGCATTGTGCTAAATCAACCTCACCATATATGTACTGGAGTCAATGTAGGGGCCTCATAAAAAAGTCCGTATCCTGTTAGCTATTCCTCTGATATCCACTGCAGCCTGAAATTGCCATTGTTTTAAAAACAAAGTGGTACAGGATGGGGTAGGTTCTTACCTATACAAAAAGCATCAAATGCATTTTGTTGTGTAAGAAGAGCTAGTAGTGTTGGTTTTTCCTATTGATAACTCATTGCCATTTTCTTTCATCATTATCAGACTAATTCAAAGCCACATATGTATACGTAAGTTCCTGTAGGTATGTAATCGTTTATTATATCGTTTGAACCCTAACTAAGAGGCAAGTACATGTTGTACTAGGCTTACTAGAGAAAATTTAAAAAATATAAACTCAGTTGCAGAGAGTACACCACTTGCTTCAGACACACAAGGGTTGGTAGGCACAAGAAATGAAATAGATTAGGATGTTTTGGAAAGGCAAGGGAATGCTTAGAAAATAATTCAGTAAAAGTTACAAACCATCTCTTTGCTAACTAATAAATGACATCATCATGACATCATCAAGGTATTATGACAGAGAGAGAGCCTGAGAACAGATTGAAAGGAGGATGGTTTTCATAAATCTTGCAGGATATTTTTTCTTCCATAGAAAGGAAAGCATGGGAATAAGCATACAAGAATGATACGGAAACGGATATACGGACGAACAAGACCTGGGAAGCATGAAAACTAGTAATTGACAGTATGCTGGCTGGAAGTGAGAAGATGGCTTTGTGTTCACGGTCATTAATGGAAATGAATGGATGTAAACAAAGTGTCCCTCTGTGATCTATCTTCGGTGGAGCATGGTACATGTTCACTTGAGGGCTATTTTATGTTGTGAATCTTGGCATCTTTTCCTGCATCCTATGTGAGACATTATTTCACATAGGCAAATGAATTCAGAGGTAATTTTTTTAGTTCCACGACACGTTAGATGGTAAATTTCATTCTTGTTAAAAGTGGTCCTAAGTTGATGTTTTCAGAATTTTTCCAAGCTTTTAGATCCAGGACATCTCTGTTAAGAAAGAAAGATATGTATCCTGTGAGGGTAGAAGGCATTTCTAATGATGAAGCACGAGTCTTTCTGATTTACAGGATTCATTTGAATCTGGAAAACTGTGATTATAATCACTGGGAACACACTGGCTTTTGTAAAAGCAGTTGTATGTAGGTTTAGCAGTTGTATACACCACATTTTTGGTTCCTTGTTGTAGATAAATCCTTGGTTTACATAGGTACAGTACATTTTGAGATCAATCAGTTGTTCAGTTAACTAGCAGTTGCTAATAAAAAAAAAAAGCAGTGCAGCTCTTGCTATAGATGTTATAATTAATCAGGCACAAAAACAAGCTTTCCATGAATCAGTATTCAGCAATAGGAACCCCAGAGGGAAAAGGTGCTTAAGGGATAGCACTGAAGTTTTTTTTTTTTTTAATATACAAGAACATTTCACAGACGATTTCTCAAAAACGGGAAGTCATGAAGTTTTATAATCAGATATCATTCACAAGCCTGGTGTTTCTCTGTTTTTCCCCAAGATATATAAATTAAGACATTATCACTGCAATACTCTTAGATGAATCTCTACAGCATTGCCTTGCAGAGATGAAATAAATCCAGGCCGTTTGGAGAAAACCCAGCATTCATAAATATTATCAGCTTATACACAGAAAACAATACTGGATGTAATTTGAACCATTTAGTACCAGGTTACAAATCTTCAGCTGCCTGTAAATCAGAGTTGTATTTTTTGCAGCAATACAGATTATTGTGGTTTGATGACTTGATTGTTTGTGTTCACAAAAACTGACCGTGAATAAAATGCCAATATTTGTGACAATATAATTTTAAAATGTATATTATTGAAGGAATCTGAATGTTCAATACTTCTTGGTGACAAAAGCCTGCACTCATGCACTGTCCAACCTACAGCAATCAGTGAAATTCTTTGAAAAGTTAACTGTAGCCACAAAAGCTCAGCTCTTGTAGTGCACTTAGGTGAGTGAAAGGCTGTTGTGCCTCCCCTTCCTTTCCCATGCCTTTGCACCTTTTAGCAGGAGCCTGGTTAAGTCAAAGCAATTGTGCTCAAGAACATGGAGCAGGGTACCACAGAACTGATTGTGAACCTGTGCTAGATTTTACAGGCTGCAGAGAAAATGTTTTTTTCCCCTCGTGTCACCACATAGAAACTGTCAGCGTGGCACATTTCTAATTGTTGGTAGAATACTAGGAATGTGGTGAGCTGTATGTGTGAAACTCTTGAGTTCTGGTATCTCTCCACTTTAAAAAAAAAAAAAAAAAAGAGAGAGACGAAGTCAGGAAAATGTAGGAGTGTAAGGGAGTGTAAGCCTTTTCATACTGGTTCGACACTAGCTTTATCATGGTCTGTTGGAAGAACCGTATAAAGTGCAAAATAAAACTTTCACCCTAAGTATGTCACTCTGACTTCTAATAATCACAGATTTTATTTAGACTGTGGAATTAATTACCATAGGAAGTCATTAAGGCAATTCTAGGCCTCACGTTCTAGTGTTTAAGAATATCTTCAATTACGGGAGTGGGAAGCTTAGGATTCTGGAGATCCATACAAAGTTTGAACTGCATGGTGAATCTTGCTAAGATCTTGGCTTTAGTGATTTCCAGTGGCAATGAGTTTCATGGCTTAGTAACATGTTATGTGAGGAAGAAATTCCTCTTAGTGGTTTTAATCATAGTCACAGACGCAGCTTTTTAAGTTATTCTTCTTTTTTGTTATACCAGGCCCACCTCCTTTTGTTTTAGTAGCTATAAAAGCTAAAAAAAGTTATTATTTTAGAAAGAAGAATACTTTCACACATTCACATTTCTTTTATACACAGTCACTTTCTCCTTGAGAAGGGAGAACATGAGAAAAGGGAATTTTATGAGTGAGAAATACTATTTTGAAGAATAGAACTGAACTGAGTGACACAAATATGTATTTGGGAAATGTTTCTACCTTTGAAGAAATATCAGTGGAAGCCTGAGGGAGATCGAGTTTCAGAACATTAGAACCACAAACTTTCTTTTTAATAATACATGAATAAATCCTTATGGAAACTGTAACAGCAGTAGTTAATGACTGATTTTAGTTAATGACTCATTAACATGTTAGCAAAGCAGCTACTAACTGTGATATTTGGTGAGAATCAGTTTCAGAGGAGCGATTAATATAAAAATCTGATGTTGATTTATAAACCTATACATTTTTAAGGTATTACTTTCTACCTGGAGCCATGAACGCACACTGCAGTGGCAACGTTGGTAAATTAGTAATTCCATGAAGGTTAATAATCTGGTTTGCTTCAATCAGGCAACAGACAAAAGAAATAGCTGTGCCTCCCCATAGATGTTATTGCTGAGGTAAATTTCAGTCTTGGATGATACTTCGAAACAATATTACTACTGTAGGTAGTCCTTAAGAGGACACCTACAAATGTGAGCAGCAGATAGTAAGACCTAATTTTGCCTAATTAGGTTAGGGAAAAGGACATTCCATCAATACCTTACTGAGGAGGCCAGTATAATCACTAATATAAAGAAAGCATGGCCCTCTTGAAGCCGAGAAACTACATCAGCTGAGATGACTAAACCCACTGCTTTAATATACTTAAGCATTTTTTGTGCATGTGTGGTAGGCCAAAACTTCCAGTTCTGTAGTTTATACCTGTGCTTCTGCACAACAGAAAGCGTCTTTCAGTCTGCATCCTTGTGGCCATGCCTGTTGTTGAAGTCAGAGCTGTTCTGGCATAACTGATACTTGTTACATGCTGTTAATTCTCTTTCTATGTGTATTACAAGTTTGTGTCATGCATATATCTGCTTGTTGCTTTGTTTCCATCTCAGACAAGGTTAAAGTCAAAGAAATCTACCCTGTACTTAGAGGGGAAGGTGACAAAGTCTACATTGGTACTTCCTGAGGAGCAGGTTCAGTCTTCTGGGGTGAACCTTCTTGAAATTGCTGTATTTCGCCCATTAAGTTTCATGTTGTTCTACAAAATTCCAGAGTTATTGATTATGGCCTTAATCTCCATTTCTTCTCAGAACTGAAGGCTATAAATCTCCCAGAGAAAGCTTTTCCTGAGTTCATACAAAACTGAAACACAAGCGCATTCATTAGCAAGCCTTGCCTGCCTGAGCAATCACCTGATCTCAGCAGACTTCCTTCCTTCATTCCTCTCTTCAGTGTGTGTCAGCCTGTGCTGTGTCCCAGATCCTCATGGTCTTTCTATCAGGAGAGCTCCAATGCTTTGCAAAGAATGAAATGTTTTTCTTCTCCAACTCTGCGAGTGGAGTTGCTGAGGTACAGAGACATGAAATGTGTGGCTGTGGGCTCCTAGTTCCAACCTCTCCTAAGGCATTGGCCCCACGCTACTCACTCAAGTGGTTTTATTTGGCAGTTAGATGCCTTTCTCTTGATAGTAAATAGCATTGTGGTAGGGTTTAGGTGCTCAAACATGTCTCTGTGGGGTATTCAGTGGCTGAAATTACAGTATCAGTTACACCACTGGAATCAAATAAGAGGCGAGGTCCCTCACATCCATCATGGGGTGCCGGATGGTAAAGGCGTGCCATTAGGTACTTTCGTGCCTGAGCATGTTCAGGTGCAATAAAACAGTATGAAGTAGTCAGGCAATAGCCATTATAAGCTAGCTGTCGTTCTGACTGGTGTCCTGCCAGCAATACTTTGGCCAGTCAACTAAAGAGAGTATTCATCTGATGTTGACCCACAGCATTGTTCTCTTTTGTGGTTTGTGTGTGTATATGTGTGCATTTCTGGTTTTGAACACTTTGACTATTTGCTAATTGGCTGCTGAACAGTTTACCTCTTCTGAAGCTGCTCGACCAAGAGAAAGTGAGAAAGTCTGCTCACAGCCCTCTTAGCTGTAAGGCACTAACAGGACGGTGAGGGCAGATGGACCTGAAATGGAAGCCCAAAAGAAATTTATCCATAGAGAAATGTGTTTTCCAAAATCCTTTGTATTTCCCTGAAAAACTTTGTACACTAGCATAATCACTGTAAGGGTAATGATAATGAAGGCAGACCTCATTCATGAACTATTCATCCACCAACAATTTATTTCTGAGCCATTGTTAAGTGGAGTCTTCACACCTTGATTTTTTTCAATATGAAACCAGAACATGAAACAACTGACCCCAATGAAGGGTTCCCCACATGCAATACTGTCTTGAGCTTTGCTTCTTTGAAGAGAAAGCAGATTTATTTGGGGTTATTGCCATGTCAAAGGAAATTAGAAGTCAGTCATGCTGTTTCCTTATCTGTACCACCTACTGTTTCCAGTTGCTGAGAATCACTATAAAACACCCTGAATCTGCTCTTAGTTGATATGGATAGTGTTTTATTTAATTTATTTAAATATCTGCTCAAGAGGTTGTCTTCTGTCCAAAATGTCTCACCCTATATTTTAGTCTTTTTTTCTCTTTTCCACAGATGAACTGTGGTAAGACACAGCTCTAAAAACTTGAGGAGTTCGCTGAGATGATAAAAGAAAGTGAGGCTGAGGCATGCTCAGAAAGATAACTCTGCACTTTAATTTGTAGCAGTAATAGCACCTCAGCAGCAATTCCTTGTGAAAAAAAACATCTTACACTGCCTGGTCTGAGATAACCTTCCCACGTCAGTGACAGCACTGCGAAAGACACTGACTACTCTGTTTCAGGCTTGGGCATAACCTGAAACTGAGCTGTGTGTATCAGCAGTGGTCAGGTAGAGATGATAGTAGAGGACTTTTGATCAGCTTTGGGGGTTTTTAGGATTTCTTGGTCCAGCTTGGTATAGCTGATGCAGCCTTTTTTTTTTTTAAAAAAAATAAAAATATTTAGGAAGTGTTAGCGAAAATCATATTGCTGCTTCGTGGCATCACAGGGAATGATGCTATGCAGTTTCTCACCTGCCCTAAGGCTCTGCTTGATGAGAATTCATAGGTCTGAAGTGATTCCCTTACCCTGTATGTGTTCAATGTGCAGCTAAGGTGGCTGAGGTGGTGAGTTTAAAAAAAAAAGCACAGGCTGTGCTACCTTAAGTTTACTTACAATACCTAGCTTTGATGTTCATCTAATCCAACTTTGATACTTTGAATGAGACATTTGGTTGGAGTCTAAGTGAGGCTAGAGCTTGGATAAATGCCAGCTTGCTGATCCTCTGTCTGATGAAGACTGAGGGAAACAACTGGGAGATTTGGCAGAAATGATATCAGCATCTCTGATTGAGAGTGTGCACCTGCCACTTGCTCTTCAGGTCTATAACTCAGGTCTTTAAAATTACACCTGCTCCTTTTGCATGCTTAGTTAGAAGCTGTTTACAAGATTGTGTTTTATTGTCTGGGCAACCATTTCTTTTTCTGAATGTAGGATGGCAGGGCTCAATGTGAGACTGTTTGGAACTCAGTTGGCCTGGCTGTGAGGATAGACACTGACATGACCTGTCACACCCTCAGACACATTTAACTAGACCCAGATGCTCTAAGGAGAGGGAGAAAGATGACAGCCTTGAGCATGAGCATGAAAATGGTTGCTGAAAATATGCTCATTTGGGAATGGGAAGGGGCCTTGTCCATCTACTGGGTTAACTTTCGTTCCAGCTGGCTATGGGTTTCAGATGTTCCTATCCCTCTGAAGAGGACTTGAATCCAGGAATTATGGCATAAATCTCTGCAGGAAAGGATTCTGGGGAATGACTGTAAGTATGTAGGGTAACGTTAGTGCGGCTGCACGTACGCAGGAGGGGCGGTCCACTGCGATACACGTGTTAGGCATAAATAGGTCCATGGGCACAGAGGGCAGATGTGTTCATGTATGTGTTGGGCACAGATGGGTCCAAGGGTGCAGGGGGCGGGTGCGTTCGGGTGCGTAGCGGGTGTACGGGTATTTAATCCTGTGTTGCGCAGCATTAAATTGAAGGCTTAGCTTGATGGTATCCGTGTGATGCTCTGTGTTCTCCGGAGCGGGGCTCCGGTGCGTGTGGGGTAGGTTAGCTGGCAAGAGAGCCGGCATAAGTAGACAACTAAAATGTGTTGTAATACCTACAGACACTGGGAGGAGTTATCTGGGTATGGACTATCCTTCCTTCCCTATTGCCTTCTTTCTTCTTCTCCTCCCTGCTCCTCACATTTCATTCTTTTAACATGTGTGGATTTAGAACCAAGAATACCTGAGATAACAGTGGTGTATGTTGTTCATCCAGCCTCAAGAGAAGGTTGAAGTAATTTTAGGTAATTACAGAGGGCAAAACTGATCCCCAGTTACCTTTGGTAGGGTATTAAAATAGCTTTCACATGAAGATAATATCTCTCATAAGATCCTTCATAATGTTATCTCTTAGAACTATCTCCATAACAATATATATAGTATTAGAGAGATATATATAGTTGCACTTGCATTTGTAATTACTTGGATACTTTCAGAAAAAAAGAAAGTGCTAGGCAGACGACAGAAGGACTTGAGAACAAACTAAGAGAAGGTTTTCATGGGTTAGAAATAGAAAATTCTGTTTAGAAAATCACAGGGAGTGGAAGAGTCTCTATAAATTCTCAGGTTATTACATATCTTGCTCTATTCTTTTGTGCAAAAAAAAAAAAATTCAGCAGCAAAGTCATAGAATCATAGAATCATGATTAGAACCATAGAATGGTTAGGGTTGGAAGGGACCTTCAAAGGTCATCTAGTCCAACCCCCCCTGCAAGAAGCAGGGACATCCCTGACTAGATCAGGTTGCTCAGAGCCTCATCCAGCCTGGCCTTGAACGTTTCCAGGGATGGGGCATCCACCACCTCTCTGGGCAAACCTGTTCCAGTGCTCTACAACTCTCATTGTAAAAATTTTTTTTCTAATATCTGATCTAAACCTCCCTCCTTCTAATTTAAACCCATTACCCCTTGTCCTATCACAACAGGCCCTACTGAACAGCCTCTCCCCATCTTTCCTGTAGGCCCCCTTGAGGTACTGGAAGACCACTATCAGGTCTCCCCAGAGCCTCCTCTTCTCCAGGCTGAACAGCCCCAACTCTCTCAGCCTGTCCTCATAGGAGAGGTGCTCCAGCCCTCTGATCATCTTCGTGGCCCTCCTCTGGACCCTCTCCAACTGGTCCATGTCCTTCTTATGTTGGGGACTCCAGAACTGGATGCAGTACTCCAGGTGGTGTCTCACCAGGGCAGAGTAGAGGGGCAGAATCACCTCCCTTGACCTGCTGGCCACGCTCCTCTTGATGCAGCCCAGAATGCGGTTGGCCTTCTGGGCCGCAAGGGCGCATTGCCGGCTCATGTTGAGCTTCTCGTCCACCAGCACTCCCAAGTCTTTCTCCTCAGGGCTGCTCTCAATCCATTCTCTGCCCAGCCTGTATTTGTGCCTGGGATTGCCACGACCCAGGTGCAGGACCTACTACTGTAGGACTCGACCTCCTGGCTTTCCTTGCCCCAGAGCATGCATGAAGATGCTCATGTCTTGAAGATCCTGGAGACATTAAAACCTTAACTTGCTCCCCAGCACATGCTATTCTGTGACACTTCTGCTAAGAGAAGTATGGGAATGGAGTAGAGGAAGCGTCCTTCCTTTTACCCGCATATCTCACCCCATACCCAACTCCCAAGAGTGCTAGCTTTGAAAGTGGGAGATGCATGTTCCAGTGCACCCTTCCTTGTTCTGGAGAAGGACTCCAACAATTTTGCCTTGGAGAAGGTAAGGTTACTATGAGACTATATGACACCTTTTAAGTGGTCCTTGGTCTTGCTATATGAAGAGAGTATGGAAGAATACTACTTTAGACAAAAATAGGAGCAGGATATAAGTGACCTAGGGAAGTGAACTACTATGAAGAAGAGAAAGTAACTAGGGTCAACCTCTTCTTTAGTATTGATCAGAAAGAGTTCAGACTCAAGTCTCTCCCAACTGTCAGGTGTAGAACAAGCCAATTGTCTCCTCTTCCGCCTCTCCTGAGAGAGGACTGATGTGATGTCAGCAGTCAGCCACTAGGCACCTCTGGGACACTGCCCAGTGAATGTTAGTGCACCTCTCTTAGTTGTTTCCCATCGGTTGACATGCCTCTCTGCTTATTTTCCTTGAATCTCATTCTGCAGTACCTAACTCTTTTATATGAAGTACCAGAATACTGGGTCCTACGTAAGTTCATGATTTCCAATATGTGTGAGCCCACTTAAAATTAGGCTTTTGCAATATTATTTCAATGCCTGAATCCCTTAGTTGATTAGCCCTTGGCTTCCCTGTGCTTCAGTTGTTCTTTGATATAGGAATAAGACTCCAAACTCACAGGAATGCTGTGGAAGATAAACACATGACAGATTGTCAAGAGTTGAGACATGGTCCTGAGAAGGCAGTAGAAGTAGCTAAGTCATGAGAAAGAGTCTGGATCACATCTCTTCATAACAGAGGTACGACTATTGTCTATGCCCTCTGAGGAAGCCCAAAGCACTCCCTATGAAGCTGGATTCCACATATTCAGATGTTACTTAATCCCCATGAGGTTTTCAAGAATGCCTATTGCAGGGTCAGAGTGTGCATCAGCAAGGACCACAGGGAAGTCTCTCCCAAGAAAAACGGCGGGCACAAAGACAGTGAGAACTTGGAAGTATCCTCTTCTCATTAAAAAAACAAAACAAAACAAAAAACACCTGTGCAGAATCATCATATTTTAGCATTAAGATACATTCCTAGATATTCACTACTTGTCTGCATGAAAGCATTTGCCATAGGACTTCCAAGTTACACAATTAGGAAATCAAGAGCAAAAGTATTTAATATAAGAACCAACAATGAAACCATCTGACCACGTTTTTTTCCCTTTGCTAGTCTAACAAGACATTTTGATCATTTCAAATCAGGAGGAGAATATTTGTCTCACAACTGATTGTTATTTCTTTTTGAGGAGAGTATATGTAAAATGTCAAGGAAAATGTTCTGGATACAAGATTCCTGCTATCCATCCTATAATAAAGAAAATGGTATTGCTCTGTAGAAGGCTTGCTGATATTTTTATTTATTTAATTTACGTAAGAAGCAAGAGGAAGCCAATTCCATGTTTAGTATCTTACAAATAATTAATTCAGTGGTTTTTTGCAGTTTGCCTTAATTTGAAAATTGATTATTTTTATGTTTTAATTTTCTTTTTTTTTTTTCCAACAGATTTTTAGCAGGTATTGTGAGGCGTCACATTTACTTGCAGGGCTACTAATATATTGTCACAGGAAGACTTGGCTCAGAGAATTCCACTTAATTTAATTTATTGCCAACGAACATAAACTTTCAATTACTGATATGGGCATCGAGAAACAAAGAAGACAATCCATAAAACAAACACTTAGGGAAACACCTTTCCTCCCTTCCTGAGGCTCAAATTCAGCCCAGACACCTCTCCTCTCCCTTCCTAGTCTCCTCTCCCCTTGCTTTGCTGCACATTACACTCAGTCCCTTCAGTGACGCGATGGGCAGCGCAGGAGGCTGGGGTTAGTGTGTAGCTGGGTTTTTTTTGGTCAGTCCTTGTTTCTTACTCTTCTCTTTCACTGCTCCTTCCTTTTTACTCATTTTCTCTGCTCTGGCATGAATTCCTCCATGGGCTGCAGTCCCTGCCGAGGTGTCTCTGCCCTTGTGTGACTTATCCACTGGTCGCTACCTCCTCAGAGACATACCTCCTCTTGTGTGTTCTTCTGTGCATGCTCCTCCATCTCCTGTTCTGCATGTCCTGCCCCATTGGCTGCTGCCCTTTCTGAAACCTGTCTAAACAGGGGCACCATGTCCTGCTCTGACAGGCTGCAGCATTGGTGCACGATGGGTTGGTGCTGCCTGTTTTCAAGCTGGCTGAACCCAGCTGTCCCTAGCATGGGGCACTCCCTGGTCTCCTCCTACACAGGGCACCGTGCAGACCCCTGCTACCCAAATCCCGCCAGGCATGCCCATGACGTGTATAGAGAGGATATAGAAATACTTTAGCCACATCTCTAAATATCTTGTTGAGAAGCTAATCATATTAACACCAAGACCATATCCATCTTTTCAGTTGTCTCTAGTTTCCCTTCCCTTTCTCTGTCACTGCCAACAGCATTTCCATCCTTACAGCTACTCCGAGTCACACTTTGGAGTTTGCTTTTGTCAGTTCTCTCTCTTCCACCTCACATATCCAGAACTTACTGCTTTTTTCTCAGCATAAGCATCATTTGTCATTCCTACCTCCCCCTAACCCCCCCCCCCCCCCCCCCCCC
>WHYT01017416.1:678833-693341 GCA_009806455.1 Tetrax tetrax | reverse complement strand
TTTTTTTAGGTGGAGGAGGGGGTTGCGCCGCAGCCTCGGCCGTTAGAGCTGCCGCGGGGGCCGGGCGGTGTCCGTGCGCCCGCACCGGGGCTTCCTCGCTTCAGTGAGGTTGAAATGAGGCGGGCGCGTCGGGGTAGGGACGGACCAGAACCCCGGTTCATCGAGCTGTGAGGTCCTGCAGGTAAAGTTCTACAAATAGTACAGATGTACAATTGAAATAAAACGTTTCAAGTGAAACCCACTACCCAAGCCCACACTGCGTCATAGAATATCAACAACAGAACGCAATCATCCGTTTAATTTCAGCACCTGCCAAAACTCATGATGTTATTCATCACGCCAGTTTCACAGCCCAAATAGTTTCACTGGAACTTAAAAGTGGCCACTACCTTAACTAACTGAAAACCAAAGCTCTCTGAAACAAACCTGCAGCAAACCAGTAATATTTACATGACCAGTTCCTAAACCTTAATCATTCTTTTCAATTTGCTTACATTCAGATCTTTAGAATACCAGCTTCCCCTCAAAAAAAAAAAAAACCCAAAACCCTCCTGTTTCACCCATGTCTTATTTGGTTTGAGACTTGCATTGAGAAACACAAGTTTTAAGCGACTTGTTTGCATTAGGAAACAATATACAAACTTTTATTTGAAGAAAGTGTCTCAAATATGACAATAACTTTGGTCATGTTAGAAGGAGGCCATCCAAGAACGAATCAAAATGAGCTGCTTTGTAAGCATGGCCACATACAGTATATCCAAATATTAGCTAATAGAAGCTAAGGTTACACGCATAAATAGGCTTTAGTACCATGCAAGTTCAACACAATTTCATACATTCATTATAAATTTTCAGTTGTCTTCATGCCAAATCACCTTTTGGATAAAAAGGTAAGAAAAAGTAACATCCAAATGTGACCAAAATTGAACAGAAAAAAAAAATCATAAGTACATACAACATTTTTATTAAAAAGATTTTGAAATTGCACCTGTTCAAGAAGTGTTACACAATCTCTGATCTCCTTCAGTGGGAAATTAGTAGTGTTAAGCATTGTTACATATCAAAAAATACAACTCTGTTTTACAACATAGTACTGGCATATTCAAAGTACTGTGCCAAATTATAAATAGTAAAATCATGTTTTGAAGAATTTCAGTAGAAAGCAACTTATGCTCACACAAACATATGCACATATTATAGTTATGTAACAAAAGTTTTATAAAAGGAAACAAATTTACCCCATGCCAGCTTGAATTACTGAAGTGGGATTCAATACCTATTATGAAGACTGACAGTTCATTTCTTTAAATATATTTATTAGTCTCTGGAAAAAATAAGACAAAAATTTACTTTCACCAGAATACACACCATTCTTCACTGACAATCCATTTCTCACTCGTGACTGACCTAAGTCGGTCCTTATGAAAGTGGCTTTTTTTTTTTTTTTTAAGACCTTGCGATAAAAAAGAAATGGTCCACTAGACTTCAAAAATTCAATCAGCTTCTGCTCAACTGCAGAATAATCCTACACATTGCTTCTACCTAGAGTAATCTTCATCATCTGTCATCTGTAATTGTAGACAGTCACATCTTCCACTGTGACTCAAGGTGCAGCTACAAGTAGAGAAGTGCTTAGATACTCAGTCACTTCAAATACACTTGTTGAAGGCTGCTTCTAGTGCATAATCAAGTTGAAAATCCCTTTACTGATCATAATGGTTTGTCAATAACTGTAACACCTAGAGCGAAGAAAAAAAGGTATAAATTTAATTTAGGTAGAATTTAAAATAAATTCCAAGAATATTAAAACAAATTTTTAATATAATACCTTGCAACTAGCGTAACATCAAAAAACTGTGCACCAGCATCGGTGTTCATATTTTCCCTAATCTTTCTCTGACAGAAAGTTATGTGAATCAGTGTAAAGTTCTGAAAGTTTCTGTGACTTGAGAAAAATTGCCATTACTAAAGTTTACTTTATTTTGGTTATCAGTGAAATATAGCTTTAACATTCACTTAACTCATTTGAGAAACTGCAGTTATTGAAGGAAAAGATTTCTGAAACAGCTCTTGTTTTCTAAATATGAGATCCCAAAGAACTTCAGAATTGGACCCCCGTTGACTGAGACACAAATCTCGTTTTAAAAAAATGACTGATCATACCAGAATCATCTTTCTGCCACCACTTACGTGCTAAATCCCTCGAGTACAGTTTAATTCATTTTTTTTTTCCTTGTAGTGAATAATTGTTTGAAGTCATCATTCAAAACATACCACAGATTCTTCATATCCATTCTAGTATCTTAGTCTTTTTTTTTTTTTTTTTACTTTAGACGGGACTTTGTATGCTTTGTCAAATTTATTAGCCTAGCTGTCCTATCCTAGACTGTAAAAAGTTTGTTGAAAAAACACCTATACACATTACCTGCATAGCTCCTTCCTGTACTCATACAAGATGACACAACTGTCCATTTATCAGTTGTTGGATTATAATATTCCACTGTTGATAAATTACAAGAACCATCATCTCCTCCAACTACATACAAGAGACCATTTACAGCACAAACGCCTGAAAAAAAAAGACAGGAAACCAATATGAAAATTAGCAATTGGCTTGTTCACCCCATAAAAGCATGGTTACTATCTGTGACATCGTGAAAGCAGCAGAAATCTAGGAACATGCCATTTACACTAAATGATATTACCACTGTTTTAATGTAATTGTTGCATATACCTGCATTCCTTCTGCACATGTTCATGTCTGCAACCTGCTTCCAGGCACTCGCGACAGGATCAAACACTTCAACACTTTTTCTTACCAAAGGACCATCATGACCACCTACCGCATACAATAAATTGTTTAACACACCAACACCTGTGAACATACGAAAATACTCAAAATTAACCAGAGAATGGTTTGACTGATACAAAGGAGAAAGAGCAAAGATTATTTCCACTACCATAAATCCTTCGTCCAGTCAATGTTAGGAACTATTTCAGAAAACATTTGGGTCTGGATGCATTAAAGCAAAAAGACAGTAACTACAGCAAGACACTGATAAAATGTCTTGCATGCCCATCTACCATATTGCAGTTTACAAAGACCAGAGCTGTTCTGCAACAGAAGATTTAGAAAATTTTGGACGAAAAATGATGTGCGGGAAAATGAGGATTGTTGAAATTTAGGAGTAATTAGAAGTGACAGTAAATGAGACAGTGTGCCCAGCCAGCATAACAGAAATCTGACAAGATGATAAAGTGTAAATGAATTTTTAGAAAGTAAAAACTGTGCAGTACAGAGGATAAAAGCTGAATGGATAGACATTATACAATACGGATGTTTCCACTGAATTGTTGGAACACCTTGTAAACATATATGAAACAAAAGTAAACAGTTAGAGTGAGCACTTTCCTCCTCCAGGATTTGGAAGAGAACACCAAGCTTCCTTGAACCAAGGTTCAGTTATCAAAATATCCAGAAGAATATTAAAGGGTCTCCTTTACAACAGAAGTGTATCAATCTGTAAGCTTGGGATGAAGGAATAAATAAAGCTAGTCTGTATCTACTTCCTAATTGGGCTGCACATATTGAAAAGATGGTAGAAGAGGAAGCAGAAAGGAAGGTCTGTTTATTTCTCAACTTTATAAAGCACTATTAGAACCCAAACATAACAGATTTCAGAAATGCGGAGGGGGGTTCCATTAAAACTTGTGAGTGAAGGACCATAAAGACAACTGAAAAAACACTACTATGAAAGTACATTGGGAAATCTAACATATATGTCACATTTAAGATTATGAAACTCAAATGGAGATACAGATTTGCAAATATAGTTCTTAAAGGGTTCCATGGAAAGGGCACAGCTTAAAATCTTTATTAAAGAGAAAGTCCTTGAGAGAAGAAAAAAAAAAAAAAAAAAAAAAAAAAAAAAGAATCCTGAGACCTCAATACCCAGCTGAAATATCTGTGAAAACTTATCACTAATATTGTATGTAAGAGCCATTCCTGTATGGGGAAAGAAATGACTCCAGCTGAAATAATTTTCTTATTAAAAAGACAGATTTTAGTAATTAAAGGAAGAGGGGAAGAAACACGGAAGAGTTAATTGGTACTGCAGATTTGAAAAATAGCTTCTTAATAGGACACTGCTTTATAAATCATGCTATCTAATGCTTTATCAGTGATGTTCACTACTAACAGTTCCCCATATCCTTCCCAGTTATTTAATTCCTCTTTTATTGCTGTTATTTCTAGCTATCATGTCACAGTACAGTGTGACAGCTTTTTTTTCTCCCACTCTCATTACACTTTATTAGACAGGATAATACAACATTCAACTTACGTAACATTAAACATTACTAGAAGCTAGAAGGAGGGCTAAGATTTTTAGTTTAAATATGTGATATAAAGCCCCCCACCCAAGCTTTCTGTATAATTACCAACCTTCCTGTTCAGTGTGTAGTTTTCCCTCTGCCACATTGTCATTTTTTTCTTTGATAGCTCGTTATTTTTAATAATGTCCTCCATTTTCTTTGGTGCTCCATTTTCCCTTAATCCCACACCCAGTTTCCAAGTCCTACCTTATTTCTTGCTCCTTCCGTCTGTATCCTCTTGTTGCCGTCTTCTGAGTTCTTTCTTTGTTAATTTTTCTTTCCTGACCATTTTTCAGGACCCTGTCTTATATCTCTCATCCCTCCCAAATGGCCTATATCTGGATCTGAAGTTTCTCATCCCAATATGCTGCTGGAAACAGATCTGTCCCTGTATTGATCAACTGAGAAGCATTTTGTACTAAAGAAGAGTAATTGAGGGTTTTTCAGAGAGAGCAACCTCTGAAGTTGCTTTTGAATGAAGCTGAAGTAGTAGGAACAGAAGAGATGGGCTTAAGTTCCTTCAGGTGACCAGAAATCAAAAGTTTAATACAGGAGCAAAAGTCTGTTTAGTTAGCACCCGTACCACCACCAGGACTGATTGCCAGTTGAAACAGTTCTGGTGGTTTCGGGTATTTGGCCACTACAGCCAAGCTCAATCAATAGTCACGATTTTCACATTATCACCCACTCCTCCTCCACGCACAAATATAATTTTCCATGTATTTACAGAGTGGCATAGAAGAATGTTGCTTATTTTACCCAATTATATGAATCTGAAATAACTAGCTATGTTTACTTTTCCACTCCAATTGTTTTTTTTTTAATCAGAGGACAAGATAAAAGGCAGCAGAGAGCTGAGTAAACAAACACGGTCCTGAACTCTGGGACAAGGGGAGGGAAGAGAGGGGCAGAAAGATCCCAGTAGTTAGTGTATCTAAGGCACTAAATTTCAGAGTTATAGAAGAAATTTAATATTAAAAAAAACCTGAAAATATCTAGCATA
The DNA here is from genome assembly GCA_009806455.1 of Tetrax tetrax. NCBI lineage: Eukaryota > Metazoa > Chordata > Aves > Otidiformes > Otididae > Tetrax > Tetrax tetrax. Next base: position 687,964 of record WHYT01017416.1, on the reverse strand, counting down.
TAAATAGGCTATAAGCACAACAATAATTTAAAAAACAATATTTTTCAAAAAAAGCTGAGATAAAATGGGTGTACAGGAAAATTGCAAAATGAAGCTTTGTTACAACTCACCAACACTATTTGTCTTTAAAATGATACTTGTAATTATCTCATTTTATATAACTATTTTCCTTAAAACTTGTCCATATTAGACAGGAGTATTTAACAGTACCCTTACTGCAACTCTGGCCAGTTTTTAATCCAAAATTTACTTCCAAGATGCACAGACTGAGTAACTTGGAAGTTTCACAAGACAACTATGTTTTCTTGAGGTCTAGAATATCATGTTTCCTTCATTAAGGTCATAGTTTTAGTTTAGAAACACAATGAAAACACTACTTTTAGCAATAAGACACACATCAACTTGCTGGTTTTGTAACAGTATAATGGAAGTATCCCAAATTAAATATCTTAATTTTAGTAAAGATTTTTATAGTTTTATATATTTCTTTTAAAATAATTTGGACTTAATTTAAACACCATTATACAGATTAAAAGCTGTTCAGAGTTAATAAAGAATAATGGAAGGCAAGGTGAAAAGTTGGAATAACTATTAATCATCTACTGAGCCTACTAGAAGTCCATCCAGTTTTATTTGTAGCAACATCTCTTCCAATTATGAAGCACATTAATGCAATCACCAGTTGATATTTGAAGGGTGTTGCTAAAAAGCACCATCGAGGACTTGGTAAAAAGTGACTTAAACAACTAAAAAAAGCAAATGTAGAAAAATAATATGTAATTTGACTTGAAAAAGTCCATGGGAATGCATCTAGAGAAATAAAACAACTTCTGCGAGTTGAAAAAACCTGAAATACCAAAAGACAAATAGAGGACAGTGAACAGTAAATGAGATTTGAGTCCATAATATAAATAATGAAAATGCTAAAGTCAATTGGAACTGTGGAAGCATAATTTCATTAAAGAAAAGCAGAATACCACAGGCATTTTTGATGTCTTTAAATACACAGACTCCCAAGAAGGAAAAAAAAAAAAATCAAAAAAAAAAAGGATATACCTGGGCTAAACAATAAGGAAGGATAACATGTAGTAGCCTATACATATCCAAAGGATGCAAACACCAGGTGATGAGAAGAATTACTGAAGATGAAACAAAGGATACATAAGTGCAAGTAATAGGATGAAACCAGTAATACAAACTTAAGAATGAACAAGGACAAAATTTCCTGCAGTGAATCAGAACGCAGAACAAGTCCTCCAAAGAGGTGGAAATCTAGTCACAGTTCATACGTAAAGTCAACCTGAAAATGCTATTAGGAAAAAAAAAAAAAAACAAACCACAAACAAAACAAAACAAAACAAAAAAAAAACCACACAGCCCTACACTGGCAAAGAGACATTTTTGAAGAAATAACATCTTTTCATCCTGGCCATGTAGATTTTGATACCTAGTATTTAGGTGATACTAAATTGATTGCCACAATGCATGCATATTAGTCTGTATGTTAAAAACATCAGAAGTTATGGGAAGAAGAGGAGTATGGAAAGTATGAAAAAGCAAAGAGATATTTACTATTAACAGACTGAATTTTAATCTGTAGGACAGTTGTTTTTATAACCTGCAATACATCAGCCATCTAAGACTAACACATTCCATTAGACTCAGATTTCAGCTTACCTTTTATATTTTTACATACATTTTAAAACCACAAATTTGTCTGGGTTTTACAAGGATGGTTGATTCTTGTCCACTCACCTGCTCCACTCCGTCTAGTGCTCATTTCTGCAACATAGGTCCACTCATTTGCATTAGCATCATAGCATTCTACTGAACTAAGGCACTGACGTGACGCCCCATCATAGCCACCAACAGCATACAGTTTACCTAGAAGGGTAACCAACAGAAACCTACAAATTTCTAATGCACAGACTATACCGGTACGTAAGTTGAGGAGAAGTCATCATTCTCTGAATTAGCTGCTAATCAGTACCCGTCATCAATCAGTTATTGAGTTTCTATTTTGTAAATAATTTAAGATAGTAGACTATGGTTTGTGTTATTTTTAGGATGTAAAAGGCAGCCAGTATCTAACAAGAACAATGCATGTCAAAAGATTTTAAATTGCCTGGCTGAAATACAAAAGGTATTTCACCCTGTTTTTAATTAAGAATTGGTCAAAAGCAAGCTAATTCAAGTATGTCTAACACTGGAAGCTCACAAATAGGCTTCCTAGAAATATAAAAAATTCAGATAAAAATTATTTCTACAGTCTGCATTTTCAGATCAGAAACAGCGCTGGTTCCTATGCAGTTAAAACACACACCTAAAACTCTTCTGAGACCCAAGAGCTAGTGCAGGTCTGCGTTATGCAAGCAACATCCAGGCTATTCACCACCAAGCTGACTCGAAAGTCAGCAGTTTTCCTGGCACTGTCCTTGAGATCATCCCCAGCATGCAACCCTCAAAGTCAGCCACAGATAACAGAGCTGACAATATTGCACTGCTGCATCACTAAAGACCAATTTATAAGGTCATCACTTCAGTAATCATGCTCTCTAGCTTTGCTGACATGCGTAACCTAGAGAATGCATGTTTAGTGAGCTTCTCCTCAGCTGGCCTCTGGCACAGTTGAAGCTCTGAAATAAAATTAAAACAACTACCCTAAAAAGCTGGTCAAAACCAATTCAAGTGATTATGTATTGTTTATACCATTTGAATTACAAGGGTGAGCAAAAACCATAAATCTGAAGTATGTTTTCAAAAGTGAGAAAAGGTAATAGGGTAAATTATTGCATTTCCCCCCTTCTTTTTAATATCATATGTCAACTTACCTCCAACAACACCTACGCCAACACTGCTTCTCCTTGTGTTCATTGGAGCTACATGAAACCACTCATTAGTCTTTAAGTTGTAAACTTCAACTGATGATAAACCTAAGAAGACAATGTAACATTATTTTCTCTAAAAATTTAGATGCAACATACTGTCTACCATCTGGTAAATTCTTCATATCTGAAAATTCATATTTCATTTTAAGGACTGTTAATTACAGTACAAAAGGCACAACTGATGGCCATCACGTAGCCAATTACAGTCAATCCATTCTTGCTGTCTGAATATCAGCAAATTAATAAAAGCTTTTGTGGACCTCTGAAAAAGTCTTCCCTGGATTTTTGTTCTTTCTTTTTAATTAAGTCAAAATGCTCTCTCCTACATAGGTTTCAGTAATAGTTATTAAGGAAAAGGATCATCTCTGCACAAATGGCTTGAGGCATCTGTGAAGAGAATGAATGAACAGTGTATGTCCAAAGCCTTCCCACAGGTCAGAGAAAGCTGTTTGTAATCCTGTTCACACTACGAGAAAATGCAGAGGCATATTTCATATGCAAACAGGACAAAAGAGACTAGGTAATATTTCAGCTATATCTTCCAACAGTTAAGGACTCTGCCTACAGAAGGAATACTGAGAGGGAACTTGTCAAAGATTCACTGGTTAAGTCTAAACTCTTAGACAGGAGCAAACAGTCCGCTGTTCACATAGAAGGATGTGACCACTAAAGCACATTCCACACACCACAAGATGTCAGGCTGCCCTCAGGCTTGGTTTCATCCCAGCTAGCAGGAAAGAGACATTCAAATTTGATACAATATGTCAAGAGTGGTCAAAGCTAACCAGCGGTGTATAAAGGCGAAAATACCTGTACTCCCATCAAATCCTCCCACAGCGTAAAGAAGGCCATTTAATACAGCTGCTCCCAGTGTACTTCTCCTGTCTTGCATATTGGCAACACTTGTCCACTGGTCCTTCACTGGATCGTAGGAATCTACTGTGCGAACTCTCAAAGAACCGTTGAAACCACCAACAGCGTAAACCATGCCTCCCATGTACACCATTCCTACAGCAGGGAAATGGGGAGGAAAGATGAGAGTTTTAGTCTCTTTCTCAATTAATTTTTATTCCATACTAAGTACGTGGACACTTGACACAATTTACAGTACTCACTACACTATCAGGCTTTTGACAGTGCCCTAGAGCCAGACTTCATTCAGATTAAGCACGAGAAGTGCTGACACTTTTTGTTACTAATAGCTCACATTTCTGAATATCATGCTTGCTGAATTTCTTCTTGCTTAGCTATCTCAGCTGCTTTAAGATCACATCTTCAGCATTGGTTGGTTGCTTCTTCACATTCTTAATAATAATAACAATAGGATATTTTAATAGTAAAATTACTCATTATTGTAATACAGTAATATTTAAATGTATTTATCCTCTCTATCTATGAGAGGTAATAAAGCAGTTTATTCTAGAGATTACAAACTGAAGCACAAATTAAGATCAAGTTATCAAACTTGTATTGCTCCAGATTAGCAAGTAATTAAAATTTTAAGGATGATCACTGAAGTCAAGGCTTAGCCCTTCTCAGATAAATATCTTAAGTACTGTTGCAAAGAACATATGGTGCTTTATACAGACACCTAAATTCCAAAGCATTACCAACCACAAAAAAAAAAAAATCAGGCATAGTTTACCTGCTCTACATCTTCTGGAAGGCAATTCAGCCACCTGATGCCACCGTTCTTCTTTAAAATCGTAGCATTCAACACTACGAATTGCCTTTGGTGCCTGTCCTCCAACTACCATCATCAACTAAAAGGGAGATAATAGTATTTATTAATTATATGCATATATGAGAGCACTTGAAAGATCAAAAAAGTGTTAACAAATAAAACAAGCTTCTGTACAATAAATAATTAAAGGATGGTTCTCCTAAACAAGAAATTTGAGTATTGCAAACTAGGCAACTAGTGTTCTTTTTTAAGAACACATGCAATTTGTAATCATTGTATCCAGAGGAAATATCAGAGAGAAAAATCAGGAAGCAATTACATTCTAGGTAGAGCTCTCATGAACAGGGCAGATCCTGCTGTATCTTCGTATCTTAATCTGACCTCAGGTGTGAGAATTCAACATCTATGATGTTCAGTGGAGCTGTGACCATCCATCACAGAACAGCCTTATCTGGTTTGAGAGAAATGTGCTAAATCTGCTGAATGGAATCTCCTATTCCATTACTGCAGTTGCCATAATAGTAGTATGAGAAAACTTTATTTACTTAATTGGAAAGAAGATAGTATCTGATGTTTGTTCTGTTTTCTTTTTCTAAAATGAACCAAAAAAAATAGATTTTGCTAAAAATTGAATAAATGCCCCAACTAAGAAGCATCAGTCTCTTTCGGGGTTTTGTGTTTGGTTTTGCTTTTTTTTGTTGTTGTTGTTAAAGAAACAAGCTTACTTCCTCTCTAACACCAGGCCTATTTCTCAAATGCTTAAGAACTTACTAAAAATATTTTTTTTGGGGGGTGGGAGGTGGTGGGAGGGGTGTAGGTGGTTAACTAAAACATCTATAGCACAAGTAGTATGGAGTACAAAGCTAATCACTGGTTATATTTTTGTGATAAATAATTCTGTCACAAAAATTTTTACTGGAATACCCCAACTGACGGTCATGAAATCTGTTAAAATGGAGTTTGAAGAAATAAGTACATTGGAAAAATAAGACTCTTACTTTTGGAAGGCTAGCAGGTGTTCTCAATTTTGTTCGAGTGCTTTTCATCAATGCGCGTTGCTCAGTTGGCAGTAAGTGATACTTCATAGCTTCAATGAGGTAATCTTTACAAGCACTGCTGTTCTTAACCAATATTTCTTCTTCAACTCTCTGTTTATTAATAGAAGTTTAACAAGGTCTGAGCATGTTAAGGAAGTAAAAAACAACAATCTGAAATGTAATAAATCTTGTGTTATAACACACAAATGCAGATCACTGATTTTCTTAGATTCTAGTTTAATCACAGACACAAATTTACATTATGGCAATAAGCAGTCACTGAAAAAAAATTTTGATTCTCGTAATTAGTAAGTAGAAGAAACAGTGTTAGGCAAGGCAAATCACTTCCTCACAATCAAACACTTTTTTTACTTTTTAAATACAGATAGTACAGAACACTAAGGGGAAGCTGGAGGAGAAGAATTAACAAAGTAGTAAACCACCCCACAACAACAGGAAACCAGAACAGCAAAACAAAACCAAACAAAAATCTACAAAAAACCCGCAAAACAATCCACATGGAAGAAATTAGGATCACAAAAACAGAATTTCTAAAATAAGCACCTACCAACCTATGCTAATAGTGGACTGAAATTTTCAATCTCAAATATTTGACCTAACACCTAAATGTTAAAAATTATTTTATTAAAAAAGTAAAGAAATATTTCCTTTATTAGCAATCCTAACTAACTTAAACAATAGATTAATTTCTGAAATTTAAAATTCACTTATGAAAAGAGATGTTGTATCAAATATCATATTAAAAATGAAAGCTAACCTGATCTCAGCTAATTAAATCATTCAATTTACTACTGTAGCATGACAAGTAGTCAGTCAAACAGATAAATTAATTATATATGATATCCTCTGTGTGGCAATCTCTCATTTGACTCTGCGTGTGGACGTGCAAATATAACAGTGGCAGTCTGTTTATTTTTACTATCAGTAACACACTACATTACACTGTTGTTTAAATTTAAAATTATCTGGCATTAAAAAAATAAACTGAAATGTTCACATGCATAAGAATTACTATTCCTTTTTGCTTACCTGAACTAAATATTCACGGGAAAGCAAAGGCAGCCGAACATGCTCCATCAGGCGTGCCATTAGCTCCTGCCTTACATCTTTGTCATGGTTTACCCACGCTATCACTGCTTCAAATACCTTCCAGGAAACAAACAAACGCAAGTCCCTTGACTTACAAATTCAGTAGCATGAAAACATCAAGTGTGCCTCAAAAACCAAGTTTTGATTATGCTAAAATTCCTAACGTGAGAAAACATGACAGTAGTTACAGGTCTGATTACTTCTATATTTACCAACTGCACAATTCTGAAGATGCAGTAGCCAGTCTCTTTTTAGATCACTCCTCTACTGGTGTTTCAAGGATAGCTGCACTACACAGACAAAATACAGGCAATAATTTCATTGATACTGAAAATCCAATAAAAACTAGGTAAACAAATGCAGCAAGGATATTACAATCATCATACTTTTCTTCCTTTCTTGGAAAATCAACCCGCCACATCATCATTCAAATGACATATCATCACTGAGTCTTACTAGGGAAGTGATCCCAAGCCTAGTTCCTTCTCTGTTGCACAGCGGGTCATCGTACACTAGAGCATTAAAACCTTAATTATACACCACAGAAGCAGCATCACATGTGTCAAAATCAAAGTGATAAAACAGGACCTTCAAGGTATTACAGGAACAGCAACATGACTTTGCTAGTTGCAGTTTAAGCAGATAGATCTTAGATTCAAAGTTTCAAACAGGTTTTAACATGAAATATTACCTAGCCATAAAAATCAGTATTCAAACATGCTTTTGAATACAATTTAGCCTCATTTGAACAGAGGTGTTAATATAACTATATACTCCTTGGAAAAAAAGAAAACCAATGTGTTTTAAATTGATCACAACTGAATTTAAAAAAAATTGAATATATCTACAACTTGAAAATCATTAGAGGTTCAAAGAGATGCACTGGGCTCACTGAAGATCACAGTTTCAAAAATGGCTTTAAAAGAGTGAGATCTAGCTAGAGGAGAGCCAACACATACTTAAACTCAAGTTTGGTAATACCAAACTACCTACCCATCTCCTTTGCAACCCACATTTGTTCAGTTAGGCTAAACAGCCCCCATACACGTACAGAGTTTTAATACTTTTGTGGGGCTGCTGATGTTAAAGTTAATAGATGACACATACTTGTTCTTCAAGCTACTATTTTGAGTTATTTATCCCTTGGTAAACCAAACTCCTGTGTATGTGACTTGCAGCATGTGTTCTGTTTATTCTGCTTGAAGATAAGATGGAATTTCCCGTTAATTTAGTTTCTTTTTTTTTTTTTTTTCCTCAAAGAACAAAGGGTTATGTGATTTAATACAGTTTTAGGATTTTTAACAGTTGAGATTAATTTTTGACATCGGGCTGACAACACTTTTGGGAAAAGTCCTGTCCTTTGGGGGAAAATCCTTTAAACATGAGCACAATACATGCCTAATTTCACTGAGGAGACAAAGAACGCATCCAAACAAGTGTAGAAGAGCAGTTAAGAGCAAGTTTGCTCTCTCACCCCAGAGGATAAAAAAAAATACTGGGTGGGATACAGATGGTCTTACCTTCTCTTCTGAGGCAATTGTGAGTTTGTCACTGGATATAAGACTGCACACCTGCTCCACACCAAGATTGAGGTATTCTTCACTAAGTACGACATCAGAAAAGTGCTGTTCTGTTTGGAGGAAAAGTAGGGCTCTAATATACAGTGCTAAGGGTATTCCACAACAAGTATTAAAGCAGCAGAAGAAAAATAGAGGAAAACAAGTCAATATACATGCTATTTTCTAATGTCTAGAAGCAATACCTTAACGTAAAACATGTTATATAGGTTAAAACTTGGTCTCATAAACGGCTTTTATATTTAAAGATTCTTTTAAAAATTTGAAATATTAAACCACATTATACTAGAATTAGCAATTTAACATTTTCAGCATTGCTTCATCTCAGTACTTGTCCTTGACAATTACTTAAATCTCATTTGGCTACCTTTGTACACACAAATACAGCAAAAAAGATTCCAGAAAAAGAATATGCCCTCTATGCTGTTGACAAACACGTTTTAAACCTGCAGTTCAACATGAACAATGTCTGATTCATTAGAACTAACCAGCAGTTTTGCAGTCTAATGTAGGTCAAATCAAACAACAGTTCTGAATCCTGCTCCATCTCTCAGAGTTTCTCCAAGGTTATCGAAATATTATATATCACAATCTCTACAATGTGTAGAAGATGTGTAGTTTTTCCTCATTTTTTTTAATACCTCAACTTAAACAAAAGTGACAAAATTCAATGTTTTATAGAATCACAGAATCATAGAATGGTTAGAGTTGGAAGGGACCTTCAAAGGTCATCTAGTCCAACCCCCCTGCAAGAAGCAGGGACCTCCCTGACTAGATCAGGTTGCCCAGGGCCCCATCCAGCCTGGCCTTGAACGTTTCCAGGGATGGGGCATCC
>WHYT01017416.1:655876-678813 GCA_009806455.1 Tetrax tetrax | reverse complement strand
AGAAAAAGAATATGCCCTCTATGCTGTTGACAAACACGTTTTAAACCTGCAGTTCAACATGAACAATGTCTGATTCATTAGAACTAACCAGCAGTTTTGCAGTCTAATGTAGGTCAAATCAAACAACAGTTCTGAATCCTGCTCCATCTCTCAGAGTTTCTCCAAGGTTATCGAAATATTATATATCACAATCTCTACAATGTGTAGAAGATGTGTAGTTTTTCCTCATTTTTTTAATGCCTCAACTTAAACAAAAGTGATAAAATTCAATGTTTTATCTGTTGAACCAGACACTTTCTTTTAACATAGAGCATGTATCTTTATCAAGTTGTCATTCAGTTTATTCAGTTGACCTCTCCCTTCCTTAAAGTTGCTTTTTAAGCCATGCTGTTGCCTAAAAAGTAGCTCCATCCAGTTAACTGTGATTTTTTTCCCCTCTTCAACTATTCTTGAAGTTAGAAGGGACAACTGTTACTGGGAATTTAGGAACTCGCTCAAAATTAGAATAAGTAAAACAGGTCAAACATGTTCAAACTAAAGAACTTTTTAAAGCCTTTTCTATTACTCCACTGGTGCCACTATGACTACAAATTGTCTTAAGCTGTTAAAAAAAAAGTTAGAGTGTTGAATGCTTCCAGACCAAGAAGTCTAAATTTTTCAGGTCAGCTTTGCAGAGTACAACAGCTTTTTTTTGCACCATGCTAAAGATTAGAGAGCATAAAAAGAGAAATCTAACACAGTACAATTCTTGTCCTTTATCTAGTTCGGCATCCTGTTCCTTGAAACAGGCAGCACAAATTGCTTCAGACAAAAGCCTAAGAATATATATAAAAAGTATGATAATAAACCTCCTCCCATAAAGGTCTCACTATAACCATGAAAGATTAGAGACTGGTAGCCAGAAGGATGATATTTTACCTTAACCACATTTTACTAAACAATGAGTTTAGTGAGATACAGTCCAGTCCCTGGAATCCAGTTAAATCCTTGACATTAAGACTTTCCTATAGTAATAATGGCACAGTCTCACTGAACAAAATGCCCCACATCTAAATTTAACACCCAGTTTACCATTAATTAGTTTTCAATTACTATTCCTATGTTCTAATGCTGAATACAATGATAGAGAAAGTCAGAACCTGTCTACTCAAAATAATTCAATATTTTCTATTCCTTTTTAGCCTTCATCTCTATTTAAAGCAGACAGTCCTTGCCTTTTCAGTCCCTCATCTTACCAGCCTTTTCATTCATATAGTTGTCATCGCTACAAGTCCCTCCAAATCTGCGGCATTCTCTTATGATGGACACGTAGTATTTTCTGCCATATTTCAGGCAATGGGAGATAAAGGATGAGGAGAAATACTGTTGATTTTTTTAACACCACCTTTCCACTTCTTACAAATCTTTGTGTCTGCTTGCTTTTCAGACTACAAATATGCAGTTTCTTAAACTGAAGTAGAATTTTCTGAGGTCTGCTTATTGAAATAAGTATCTGATGAATTTTACTATTTGCATATGGAAACAGCAATTGACAAAGGTAATTTGCATAAGTTAGTTTCATGATAAACTCAATTTCAAGTGACAGTGCCACAAAATAGCAGGCCTGATTGTACTCAGAAGCTGAGTTAGGAAGCAAGCACAAAGGGGAGGCAACACCCATGCAAATCTCAAACAAATCTGAGATTCAGAAGCCTTGTTCATCTTCTCTTGAGAAAGCTGATCCAATGGAAGATCACATCCAACAGGGTACACTTCATATACTAAAATTGCTCAGTTGATTTTATAGACTCCTATACAAAAAGTCTTGCTTTTTAAAAGTTGATTAAGATTTATGATGTGCTCTAAGTCGGAATGAAAGTGAGACTGTCTCATGTTTTCATGCTAGGAAGATAACTGTAGAAAATATGAAAAATATAGACAGTACTTGAACAAAAACTGAAACTATTTTACTGGATGTCAGCCTCTGCTTAAAGCATAAAACAAAGCACATGGCCAAGAGAAGAAAGAAGAGTGAAAAAAGAGGAGAAATTGAAGCAAACTGCTCAGTCAATAACTACAAGCTCAGGTTCTCAAGCAATACCTGGAGAGAAGTCCTCAACTGAATGAATTACGGAAAAAAAAAGATAAATAGGAGAGTAGATTGCTCTATAAATTTCAGTAATCAAAAAAAAGAGGTAAGGTGAAATCACTTGTCTCTTTAGAAACAGATCTCTTGTTGTCAAGGAGAACATCTTAACTGATAGATAGATTAACTGTTGGCAGAAGCCAATTGAAATTACAGCTAAATTAATTATTCAAAATAATTAGAAACTGAAAAAGAAAAAAAGAAATGCAAAAACACCAATTAAATCTGCCAATGGAAATTTATCGAAAGCTGTTTAAGCCTCGAAGATAGAAGGCATTATTTTATTATATATGAAAATATTGCTTATGAAATTCAAACTTTTTGCTTCCTTTTAACGAGAAGGATATCAGCATCTTTGAAATAATATGATGCAGTGCCAAGAGTTCCAAAAAACCCACTTAGATCCTCTTTTTCCAATAATTATGAGAGAAAAAATAGTATTGGAAGTGTATGTATTTTTTTGCCTTCTGAGTTAGGATTTGTATTATCCCATATTATTGCTCACATCCTGAAATCTTTGGTAATCTGGAGATATTAACATCAAACATCATGAAACCTATGACATGACTAACCATTTCATGTGTCTGTCCCCCCCAAAATCTCAAATTAGCTTGGTTTTTATTTGTTGCACTAGGTAACATACTACTTTCTTCATTAATATCTGCTAGATAAGCAAACAGATAGAACTATCTGGCTGGAAGTTTTCATGAGAGAACAAAATGCTTATTTATTTTTTTTCCCAAATAAAAATTTTCCACACGGTGTGCAACTTTAACAAATCTGTATTTCAATCCTGCCCCACTTCTTGCCACTTTACCCAGACGTTGAAGCCAGCTGGCTCACAGTCAGGCAGCCTGGAAACAAGCTGGCTTAGGAGCTGCAGAGGCTTGGCTCTGAAATTCCCACTTCCTAAGCAGGCAGAATCCTACTTCTTTATTATCAAAACTAAAATCTGCCTTTAAAAAAAAAAATCCCTTCCATTTTAGGACATTTCTAAAATATCTGTTCCAATTGCATATGAAAAACAGATTTTCACATTTTTGCAACTGACAGAGACAGTTTCTATCTGAATAGCTAAAGATCTGTCCTTGTCTGCCCTGTACCAAGGATGAGACCTCAGCTTCAGGGACAAAAAGAAAATTCTTAGCAACACAAAAAGGGCTAGTTACAAAATGTTTGCAAGTATAATAAATGATGCCAGCATGGAGAGCAAAGGAAGATAATAGGAGATGTATAAGTACCACTTTTTGGTAATTTTCATCATGAGTCTGGAGAAGGGTATTCTACATACTCACAGTTACGGTAAGTGCTTGACCTACTTCTTCTATCTAAAAGGCACATGGTCTAGCTGTCCATAAAGATACTGTCACTAACTTTACATTTCTCAATTACATAGGCCGGAACACTACAACTGAAATCTGCACAGGATATTTTATGCTATATGTGGATTAATTTAAACACTATTTCACTCATTTATATACTTACAGTCAGACCTTCTCTGGCTTAACTGCCTTTACTAAATGGAATAAACAAATTCAGAAGCAAAGGTCTGCTGAAGTTCCCTCAGATTAAACACCTTTCAGAGAATCATGTCGGGGAAAAATAAGACTGTAACCCATCTTCTCCACTGTGTTTTATCACAGTGGCTGTTGTCAGTGTTTGTCTCCATGTACGACATGGCTGAAGACTGCCTAAATTTCTGTTCCATCATTAATAGACTTCAGTCATTTTTCTGAGGTGTTCCAGCAGCTGATAACAGTTAATATCCACTTCCAGAACTGCATTTAACATTTTGTACACTTTCAGAAATCTTCCAAAGATCTTCCCAAAGCTACATTAACACGAATGAAAAACATGACCAGAGCTTATCAGTGCCAGAGGCTGCAGCTGGAAAAGGGGAAAAACCCTCATAATCCCTAGATCTCTTCATGACAGTAATGCAATGTATGTCAGTGTGTGAAACAAAATACCAAATACATCTAGTCTCATAAGTGCCTTTTGTCTGATTTAGGCCAACTATTTCTATTCCACAAAACAGCTGACGATTTTTTTTTTTATAAACTAAATGGAGTACTTGCATCTTTCTGACGGGATAATGCTACAAAACCAGATGGAAGCTTGCAGAAATGTAGCTTCTTTGCAAAAATTAGGTTTTAAAAAATATCACTTCAATTCACAGTGTCAGGTTGTGATTTATTTTTTTTTTTGGCTTGAGACAAAAGGTCTAACATTATGACCATGGCCTAACATAAGGCAATGGTCAAGCAGAAACCCCAGCCCTGTTACAGAGAGACAGACAGAAGCTCTGCCACTTGGAGAACCAGAAGCTAAACATTGCAGAATCTTTTTTTTTTTTATATATATCCGATTTACTTGTCAATTTTATGCTTAAATAACTGCTTTTGAGAACACCATGAAATTCATAGCAGCCAAGGTAACAGAAGCGTAGCAACAGACGTTGCTACTCAGAATAGAATCGTAAGAACTGTTCTGCTAACTACATCCTTTCCATCTCATGCATACGAATACACAAGAATAGGCTACAGAAGACATGCATGCTTCCAAGTCTAGTCAGGGCTCAAAGTTTTAGACTCAGAGCACCAGAATCAAGAAACGCTGTATCCCACAGTTAAGTACAATGCCGCAATCCCTGCTTCACAACACAGGCTGATTCCCTAAAAAAGTTTCTTCACCATCTCCTCAGCACAATGCTAAAAGCCAAGAAGGTTTGCTATGTAAAGCTGGTCCTCAAAAGACACTTCTTCCACAGGTAATCCAATGTTTCCAAACCCGATACCAGCCTATGTGGTGAGTGGAAGTACATTATTCTTCTTTGGTTGTAACTAAGAAGTATGTCAAAGGCCTAAGCACTGAGCAACTGCTGCTCTACTCCAAGGTGGCATACTCCTCTTCATTAAAAGGCTTCACCAATCTATCTTCAGGTCATACATAACATCACAACAACTATAAAATGCACCATATTCTCAGGAAAAATTATTATTTGGTGAACTCTAATACTACATAAAATGCATCCCAGACTAAAACTAAACTGAAGATGGACTAGCAGCGCTCATGCCACATACTCTCTGTAGGAATCCTCGCACAAAAAGGTGAGAGGAGTACGTAGTCCCTGACTGTGCAAGAGCAACAAGATCCAGAGCAGGGTTGCTTTCTGAACATTATGAGAACAGGTAGCATCTCAGAAAGTTTAATTGCAACAGAAGTTCACTCCAAGTAATCTCTATCAATTGTCCGCTATTTTCAGATCTCTTTGTAGGCATCACAGATACATATAAATAACTCTCCTAAATTAGAGAAATCTCATCCTCTGCTACAAGAGGACCAACCCCACCATAGGATCATGAAGCTCCAATTTTAATGAAAGTGGGTTTTTACTCCTACTGAAAGGAAGTTCACGAGTTTCACTTTCTTAATAACTTCTGATCTACATCATGCTATCATTGTCTATTAGCAGAAGTATCTTCTTGCTGCTTTTTCCTAAATATAAAACAGCAAGTGTAACAAAAAGAAAGACTGGGAGAAGTTCAACATCAAAATGCTTTTCATTTTATCTAGCAGGGAAATATTTTCACTGCTTTTTCAATCTAATAATCCTCTTCTGTACTCATTCTAGTTTCTGAAGCCTTAATCCCAAAATGTCTGCTCCTGGGAGTTCAGCTGTGATACAAGGCCTAATTCTGAAATGGCACAGCCACATATCTTTGGCTCAGACTTTTGAGAAAAATTTTTCAATTGTAAGAAAAAGCCTTGACAAAGTACAAAGAGCCATTCAGGATAAGAACAGGGGGAAAAAGAAGCTATGATGGCTGAGATACAGGCAGTAAGAGGCTTGAAAATTCAAGAGGAAAAACATTGACCTGAAAAATGTATAAAACTGTATAGAAGAAAATCAGGGAGTCAGCAGACAGAAATCCAGCAACAGTGAAGATCGGCCTGTTCAAAGGAGAAATGGAGGCCAACCCTTTCTCCCTGGGTGCTTTTACCACCAGTACTAAGCATTCTAGCGCTCAGCCTAGTAGCTTGCAAGTCCCAGCAAGGACCAACAAATAGCTTCCTTCTTTTTGCTGGTCAGCATCCTGCTCGCAGAGTGTCTCTGAGCACAGCAAAGGGTGCCTGAACAAAATGGCCTTGAGAGGGAGGGTTACAAGTTGGACACAGTTCCTGTGCTCCTAAACACATTTAACAAATACTGCGCTCCTGGACTTCCCAGGGTCTTGGATTTTGTACTTCTAGAAATTAATATATATAAATATTAGCTTCAATCACTAAATTGAACAAAGATCACTTATAAGTAACTGAAGTAGTTAAGAAGTTACCAAAGCATAGTCAAAGTTAGAAAGAAATAATTTAAAATCCAAAATTAAGCAGTGGCTATATCAAAATGTGTTTCTTAAAACATTAAATATCTGAACATTAACTCTAGTTTATAAATTTCAGCATAGCTTCATAATGCATAAAAGGTCAAAAATATTATAGCATTTTGAATATGATATTATGTTACTCAAAGACAAAAAGATTCAATTAAAACTTTTTGCATAATAGTCTAAATACAGTTATCCCAAAGTTATTCAATCACATACACATTAGAACTTCTCCAGTAAGGTATGCATTTCAAAAGCTAGTGCTTTCAAAAACAACCTGAATAGCTTTTGATTTTTAAAAAATTGATACATAAATAATTTGAATACAATTTCACTACACTGAAAACTTCTAAGTAGGGTTGATTTGGATACCTCAATTTCACACTTAAGACAGCAACCAAGGATTCTGTTGACAGACACCTAATCATATGAGTTTGCTGCATTTCTGTTTTTTTCCTGAAGCATCCATTCTTGACAGAGATACTATCATATCCTGGAAATGGATTAAAAAAAAAATCTATACTGGAAAACACATTTTCTAAGAATTAAGGCCACTGAAAGCATTCATCAAAATCCTTCTTTTTATGAGGTCTAAAAATTACTCAAGGCAATAAGAAGTCTATTATTTGGACTCAGACATATGAATTGAAGCACTTAGTGCTCTATTTCAGGAAAATCTTCAACTCTGTATGAATTGTTAATAACGCTAATTGGTCACTGCACATTTTAGAAAAGTTATGAAAAGCAATACAATCATTTGATTTTTTTTCTGCAGCCTTATCAGAATATTTCACTTTTAATTCTCTTTTCTGTATTGCTCTCACACTAAGCCTGACAGAGTGCTAGGGATTAAAGGAAGGCGGTGCAGAGAGTGCAATGCAATGAAGTAGCTCACACCCTGACTATGCACAGCATATTTATCTCAAGAGTAAGAACAGAGTGCGCATTTCTTTAAAATTCACCACACAGATACAGCAAAAACACAGTAGGAGTTGAGCTGGCAGCTCGCGGTACGGACCAGCAGGACTCCAAGAATACGATGACAAAAAGGGAAGCACAGAAGAAGAAAGAGCTTTCTGGAAGCATTTGACAGAAATGGAAGGTGGTTTGATTACAAAGGAAAGAGAACGATAGTTCCAAGAAAAAAAGGAGTAAAGAGATATGAAATAAAAGATTCAAGTAGGGTAATTCTGCTGAACTGGAAAAGCCAAGGATGGAATTTGTTGGAATTTGAATATTGTCAAGAGTAGTAAAATGACCTTAGCAGACAGAGAGGAAGTTATGGCAGAGATAAATTTACACTGCAGCAAAAGGGAAACGTGACATACAGCAGCT
Source organism: Tetrax tetrax (assembly GCA_009806455.1). Lineage (NCBI taxonomy): Eukaryota > Metazoa > Chordata > Aves > Otidiformes > Otididae > Tetrax > Tetrax tetrax. Next base: position 670,971 of record WHYT01017416.1, on the reverse strand, counting down.
TTGGTAGGGAGGGAAGAAACAAAATAGAGAAATATACAACTGAGTAGTTGAGACAAAATGGTGGAGGAGAGAAAGTTGTCAAGCTGACAAACCTGAGTGATGGGTAAAACACCAGTCACCAGTGACAGAGGAAGACAGGGAGAAGGGAAAGATGTTTAGAAGGAAAGCAATTCAGTTTTGCCGAACCTGAAGTAGAAATGAAACATCCAAGAGACACTAAAAAGACAGGAAAAGATCTGTGACTGGACAGATAGTGCAAGCTGTATGGAAAGAGGCATATCTGAGAGTCACTCTCAACCTCTGACAATCCATGACTGAATTTCCAAACAAATTTGTCCCATTCTCTGAATATGCACTGCCAAAGCTCTAATCAAAATGTACTGCTTCACTAGCTAGTAAGTGAAACCCTATAGAAGAGGGTTTTTTGATCACTGCAAAAATATTCTATTAAAAAGTGATTCCTCACCCTAACATCATCTTAATTCAAACATCAAGACCTCAAGGCACTCTACGCACAAAAAAACCCAGTAAGATCATTGCTACTTGAACAAATTAAAAGCCTTACTTTTGGTTAGAGTGTTATGCTATAAACTTACTAGCTTACACAATATTGTTTACTTTTTAGTAATCTACATTATGCAACCTTTCTTGGCATCAAGAGCAGTCAAACAAGGTTTTAATCCGTTATGTTAAAAATTACCAGTTTAGTAATACTTTATCTGAAACTACATGTATATAAACTTCCAGCAGCAAAAATCTATTTGAAATATAAAGAAAATAAAAGTATTTTAGCATTCACAGAATCAAAGAAATATAAGCTAGAAAGAACTTAAAATCATCTAGTTTTGCACAGACACATGATTTAGATCAAGCTAAATCAGAAGGGTTTTTTTTACAGCTGCTTAACAGTGAAGAGTCCATAACTTCCATAGACAGCTTACCTGACTTGGGTTAATTTTACCATTAGATTTTCCCTTAATATATGAAACGACTTTAAAAAACACCTCACAAGTTAATCTTACTCATTCTCAGTCATTTTTACGCACAGAAAGATTTGCATTCCTTCTCATCCTCCCAGCATTTTAGTTTCTTGACTGAAAGGACTCTCTTCTCTCAGTTTTTGTCATAGGTCAATCTGTTTTCTTAGTATGTTCATGTTAGACTTCCTTGGATTCACTTCAGCCTGTTTGCATCTGTCAAAATTTGGCTTAGCATTTTTCCAGCTGAGGCCTCACCAGCATCAAGAAAAAGGGAATAATTCTTCTCCTTTGTCCCCCCAGGCAACACTGTTACTTCACCGCAGAATCAGAATTGCTTTCTCATTCACAACAGTAAGCAGAACAAGAACCCAGTTTTCAAAAATGTCAAGACTTGACAAGAGCCAGTCCTCTTAAAGATATAAATAACAGAGTCTTTATGATGACCATGACAATGCATTTTTAGTAATAAAATTAAGAATTCCATGAACATTTTTTTTCTGGAAAAAAAATAGAAACAATCCAATGGCAAGTACTCTTCACAAGGAAAGTTGAATTTTGTTGTTTGAGCAATGTGGTTAGATATAAGATGCCCCTCTACCTACTTTGTGTCAAGACAGAAGAATGAGACTACAGGTATCCTTTATAGCAGGAAATTTAAAGTCTGGGGCTAGATGAGTAGCATTTTCAGAAGACAAGTTGATAACACAATACTCATGGTACATTTATTGCTTCTTAGCCAGTGCAATACAGGGGATACAGATAGCCCATCCATCTGTTTCCTACAGACTTCAGTTTGTGGCAGTTTCCAGAATTTTAATTCTTCTTTCCTGATTTCTTCCCCTAAGTGATGGCGCAAAATTTTAAACAGCAAGCTAGCTTCTTTCTGGATTAGAAATTGTTTGCATGGCCCTGATAAGCCATGTAGATGCTGCCCCTTTGTACTTATTATAACTGTGTTCCAGCCAGGAGACTTTATTTCTCTTAAAGACATTCACATCAAATGCACTCTTTGTCAGAAGACACATGTCTGCAATATCTTGGATAAAATTCACTTTCTTTTTGGGGTTGGGTGGGCACGGAACCCGTGTGTGTGGGTTCCACACACACAGATATCAGGCTGTACGCTATACTAATGATAACTTGCCTGCATATGTGTTGGCCTTGTTCAAGAGATCTGTGCATGCATGCATGTCAGCAAAAGCACGAATCCCCAAGCAGTTGATAGGATGAAGCTGGGATTCCAAAAATTCACAGCAAGTCCTTTTCACATCCTGCAGTTGCAAGAGACCAGCTGCTGGGAGCAGTACCTGTAAAAGGCAACATGTGGTTAATATCTCAATTAAATTCTGAGCTTATACAAGAGTATTCTCAATATTAATAAGGAAAACAAAATAATACATTAAAAAATAAAAGACTAAAACAGAAAGGAAGTTTTCAGTATTATGTAACTGAAGAACTTAAAACCCAACATTAACATGGTTTTACCTTCCTGCAAATATCATTTTAGATTTAAAAGAACAAGCAACATCTCTACAGCATGTTCACTGGGAAATCATTCCCTAGATTACAGTTCTAATAATTCATGTAAACTTTTCCGAATACTCATTCACAAGTTCCCTTCTTGCTGTTCCAAACGCTCTAGAATTGCATCTCATTTCCAAAAATTTAGCATTAGATATTTCTTTAAAACAAAGTTATGTAGGCCAAGATAGAATATGGAAATCCTATTTGCATGAGAGCACTGGACATTGTACCATTTTTTAGCATCAATAATAAGCATCCTTATGCAACTGATTCCAGTAAGGACTCAATTCAGCTTCCAAAGAAGTCTGTGGCCTTCTTGGAAGAATAACAAACCAGGCATTTAAAAGCTTGAGCATATAAAATACTCTATAGCTCGTTAAAAATCCATATCAGTAAGGAATTAGTGTAAATGACATTTGTCCTTCAACTTCCAGAAAGCACGCAAAAAGTAAAGAAGAATTTTAAAAACTCTATAACGTGCATTTTATTTGCCAAGTAAAACTTAAACATGAGATTTGGGTGAATTATAATTGCACCTTTGAGCAAACCTCCATACTGCTAGCTACACTTTGTTCTTCACAATATTTTCATTTTCTGTTCCTTTGACAGTTATTTTAATGAGACTTCTATTTTAGAACATTCAAGGGTGAAATTAATGTTAGCTTGCCTCTTCAGTGGATGACTACAGGCAAGATTTTAACACAGAAGTCTTGCAACTGTTCACTTACATATAGAGAAAACATATACTATAGGGCTGCATCAATAATAAGCAAGTAAAAAATACACCAAAGACAATGGCTGCACTACTCTTGTTAATGCTTTTCATTTAAACAACTACTTGGGAAGAACTAAAGAGAGTCAAACAAGAAGAAAACTGGAAAAATAATGAGAGCTGGAAGAGCAGAGTAAAACCATTTAGAAACCTGTGTGACACTTACTGCATGAAAGCTGCTGAATATATTACTACATAATTGCTCTTTGGAAGAGGTTTTTATCTTTGTAATTGTCTGTAGAATCAAATATTTGCCCTCATCTCTGTAAGCATCTACCTATTTGGCTTCTAAAGAGCTACTATATTGTTTACTTTTTAGTTTTTTTTTTTCTTGTAATAAAACTAATGATTATAACCAAAACTAAAACAAAAAGGGCTTCAGGTGATACAACCTTATAAAGCTAATGTCTGCTTTCTTCTTTTTTTTTTTTTTTTTTGTCCCACTTCTACTATTTATGGCTGCTGTTCTCTCTTCAGCTTGCCATATATGAAGCCTGCTTGAATATAATCTTTCTGTTCCTCAAGATATCAATCCCTAATTTCAAGCAATAATCCAGTATAGCCTCTGTTTTACACATTTGGCTATCAATGTAGACAGCAAAAAAAGAAGGATCATATATTTAATAAGAGTTTGCTTTGAATATCAACTGTTAATGAAAGAGACATGAAGGAAAAACACAAATGTGATTACACTGAGATACACAGACTGCTGCCAAACAAAATAACTAAAAACTAGTTTAAATCTTAAATAATCCTTGAAAATATCAAATAAGTCTAACAAAATGAATGGAGAAGATCTGTATGTAATAGGCACAAATGTCAGATAAAGTCACACAATTCAAAACAAATTTAGTAAGCTTAAAGGTTACTAATGACGAGGTTGAAACAGTAGAGTGAACTCATTTTATTTTAGCATATGTTTATGAAAATGTGAAGATAATACTAGTAATACAATTTCTATTACTAGAACTACAGAATGATTAGTTATAACAGTAAGTGGATAATTCATTTGATAGTGAATTCTAGGATAAGATATGAAATTATATACAAAAAATCAGGGCTAGAAATCTAATACAAGTATTTATTTACACAACTTGTCCCAGTGAAGCAAACATTTCAGACCTCCTTGCAACTTCAATAACTCAAACACAGTCCTAGATAATTTTAGGCAAGTTATCAGTACAGTTGAGCAAATAACTCTAAGAACAATCCTTGACTGCTTTGAGAACAGTCCTTCACTGCTTAAATGGATTCAGTAGAAAAATATGTAAAATCATCACCAAATCAGTAAACAAAATGGAAAGGTGAAATTTGAGAATGGCATGCAGAAAATAACTTAGGATTTGTATGCACAGTCACAGTGAAACGCTTGCACACTCCTATGAAAAGTAAAGCAATGTTACAAGAACTAGAAGATCACTCTTCATTATGGGATATTTACATCAGCTCTTAAATCACTGTAATTCAGTTTGTAAAGTTACAGATTCCAGTACATTTTAGTTATCAGACAATAAGACAAAAATCTTTTTATGTGTATTCTGCTACTAAAAAGGAAAAGAGAGGCAAAGTGCATCAAATTTATCCCATCGAAATTATATATTGGGCTTTGGTTACTAGGCGACGAGAGCTGGGATAGCATCTAGCTACTTCCATTTGTACCTGTAGAACTGTTAGCCTGCAAGCTGTAACAACCTGATGTTAAAACCACGGTTTCATCGCTGGCAGATTCACTCAGCTGAAGTCAGGGGTGGGGGGGGCGGGGAGGGACGAGACCAAAACCCTAACTCCTCTCAAACCCATGAAAAACCCTCCATTAGAACTGCAGTATAGGTTAATTTTAAGTGCTGCTGACTCTGAACTGGTAGGCTACAGCTCAGATTTATTTCCAAAAATAGCCAGTAGAGGGTACCCTAACTTTCCTTTAAAGATCAAAAATAATATGCATACTATTTTGTGCTGTAAGAAATGCAGAGGAGAAAATAAAATATATATCCAATTGCTTATTCTATGAAAACGTATCCTCATCACAGCGGTTATTGTTTTTATAGTCAAAGAAACTGAACAGATTATTATTACAGATAGCAAGTAAGAAATACGTATTCTCATTTTTGTGTCAAAGTCATGGTGATGAATCTTGGAATGACTGCTACATTTCCTAGAGCAGATCACTTAACCCCTACAAGTCTTTGAAGATTATTCCCTTGTTACCTCCTCCTGGTTCTCCTTCCTAAAGTGAGACTCCTATTCCCAAAGCTGTGTGTACCCACCATGGCAAATACACCTTTCCAACTCCATTGAAACAGAAAGGGCTGTGACCACGTGAAAGTATTTGTTTTAAAATCCACTGCAGGATCAACTGTATAGTCAGGAGGGATCCACATAAGGCCCTAAACTTGGGTGCTGTTTTCACTGGAGTAGAATTATGCCCTTCAAAATAACTCAGCTAGATCATCAACCTGTATTTGAGGCTGCTGCCCTCTCTTGTAGTCCTTATGTCCCGGGAGTACCTTGAGGGCTGAGGGTACTGATGTTGCCTGCAGCTCTTCTGCCTTTTTTTTTTCCAGACAGCATCATGGCTCTTTACCCTTGTGCTGCTGCACATATTTACCTCATGTGACAAAAACATACGTATATTGAGCTCTGAGGCGAGGAGCAGCTGGTACAGGCAAGCACCTCTCCAGTTACATGTGACCCTCTAGTTCACACGGAACACGTTCACAATAGAGCCAGGGAGATACAGCCTGCGTGACCAACCAACAGCCCCTACAATGGAAGAAGGCTCAGAGGAGATGAACTCAGGGAAGAAACGTAAGGAATGAGCACCAAGTAGTGTAAAAAAAGCTGAACTTATCTCAACACAATGGGGACTGAAGGTTAACATTTGTTTTAGATATATGGCTAAACCAGTGAGTCATGAGGTTGGGTAAACAGCCATCTGAGATAATTAGTAGAGTGTAATGTCTTCCCCAGCTAGACAGCCCAGCAGATGGAGAAGTGTATGGGCAGCTCAGGCCAACACAGTGTAAAAACTGAACAACCAACGAGCGGAACAGGCTTGAGGTGGCTTTATCCCACATATTCTGTCCTGGTGAACTGGGGATGCCCAGTATCCTGACAATGAGAGCGTACAGAACGCAGTAATGGGAATCACTTTCGCACGGTGATCCAAATGTGTATCGCAATTGCTGTATTTTGCTTGTGTTGCGATTTCAGTATATTGCGCTCTCTCTCTGCTAAATCAAAACATAGCATACATGTAGCACCAAGTATCTTCAAATAAGTAAATTTTACAATCAAACATTAAACTCTCCTTGGGGACTATCTAGAAGCAGCTGGTCAGACAAGCTGCCCAGGAGTGCCTCCACACCAGACAATGGAGTCCATCCCACCCAAAGGCTGCTAGATGACTTAACGGGCATCCATTCACAGCGTAGGCACTTCACAAACTTCAGTGCTACACTCCCCTTCACACAGCCCCTTGCTCCCACAAGTTGGTACCACTTTATGCAACACAAGCTTTTAGTACCTGTCCTGCTAGTTGAGAATGGAGGAGCAAGTTCAGTGGAAGGGGCCACCAAGATGATCAGAGGGCTGGAGCATACGGTATTACAAGGAGAGGCCAAGAAAACTGAATTTGTTTGGCCAAAAAAGAGAAGACAAAGGGGAGATTTTATTACCATCCATAACTATTGAATGGGAGGGTACAGAAGGCGGAGCCAGCCTGTTCTTGAAGGGGCATATCAGTGGGACAAGAGGCAAGTGGGAACACAGGAAAATCTGACTGGAAAAAGAATTAGGTTGGTTTTTGTTATTTTGTGTTGGGGATTTTTTGTTTTGTTTTTGGGCGTTTTTTGTTTTGTTTTGTTTTTAAAAGCTGGAACGGGTTGCCCCAAGAAGCTGCAGAATCTCCACACTTGAAGGTATTCAAAAATCAGTGGACAGGCCTCTCAACCTGCTTTAACCAAACCTTTTAAAAAGTTCAAAGTAAAATTTGAATTGATTAAAGCTTTCTGCCTACTGATTTAATTCAATTCAGTAATTTTATAACAATCTATGCTATCATCTTTGCACTTCTCTTTATTCTGACAGATTCTCCTAGCCAGAACATACTGTGCTACTTGCAGTATGAAGATACTTAAGGCAATATTTTCATCTCCACTATTTTTACATTTCCTGGAACTTCTTTAAGATTTCTGTCTTGAATTCTTGCCCAAATTAAAATTGATACTCACCAACAATGCATTAAGATCAGTATAATGCCAATAAGAAAATAATGAAAGAACCTATTGGAGGTTTTGGAAACAAGATCCCACAGCATAAACAAACCCAAAATTTCTCAGAACATTAAAGTAATTTGCAAGCAAATAAGTCAATAAAAATCAAAGCAGCATATGCCAAGAGAATTGAATAATGTGCTGTCTAAAATAGAAAAATGTCATTTTTTATCACACGAAGGGGAAAAAACCCCAAATCTGTAATACTAGGAAAGAGACTAACCTAGGAAAGCAGATGTGTGAGAATTCAAACACAATACAATGCAACACAGAAGCACAAAGAAAAGCAAGTTACATCCTTGCTAAGTGCAGATATTTGATCCAACATTAAAATGAAAACAATTTCAGAGAGGTGTAGTTATGTTAATACCTGTCATAAAACAAATCTTGAGGAAATAACAGTAGTTCAACCTCTGTTTCTAAGGTTTAAATAATTATTTCAGCAAACTAAACTCTTTCACTTGCTGTTTATATTACCATGGCATAAGGAAGAAGGAAATGAAAATAATGGTCAAAGATCACCCAGTTATCTTTTTTTTTATTCTCAACTACATGCATCTATGCTGTAATTAAAACTGTGGTTTGTAACTGAAGTGTAGTCTAAATTCTAGCTAAATCATTCAGCACTGCTTTGAAATTATGCTGTTTGGGAGTATGCATACAAAACCACTAAAATAGATACAAATATTTTAACACTTGCATCTGTAGAATAAAATGTAAAAGCTGCAATTTTTGAAAATTCAACTCTGCTAGCATTTCTATATGAACAACCTGTGCAAGTTAAGTGCACTGTTCCAGTGATAAAATACACACAAAGATGCTGCTGCACTGGATTTAAAGATGTGCATGAGCTGCAAGTTTAGAACATTATACCATGTATCTTATATACCTTTTGGGTATCTTAACATCCTTGACCTTATAGGCTATATGAGGACTTGGATGTACAAATTTATCCTTTAGCTTAATGAGCCCCACTCAATTAAAAATTAAGTGTGAGTGGCAGTTTTATAGTATCAGAGGGAGGAATCAGACTGCTAATCAAGATACAGTTCTATTCTTTCACACTCCCTTAGTACTAGACACAAATTGGTTGAGCACTGTTTCAGTTGAAAACAAGCAAACAGTCACGATAATGTCATATTTTGAATGACTGATGTGATCTACAAAATACTAAGCAACTCCCAACTTAGAAAGCAGTGTGACAGATTAAAATGGAGTGTAAATAAAAATTGTTCTACATAGCCGCTTTTTAAGCAGCATCATAATTGTATTTAAGAGTCCACTTCAGTTACAGTGGCATGCAATTTATAGGGAGCACATGATTTGCTCAAAAAATGGCTTCAGAAGACATACCACTTTAGAAGATCCATCTGAATGAACTACTAATTATTAGTTAAAACATTTGAGGCGGAGATGGTTGTTTTGTTGTTTTCTCGGTTTTTTCCTTGGGAAGTTTTGGCACGCAGGTAGGGGTTGCTGAAGGGCAGAAACAAGATTCACAAAAAAAAAACCAACCCAAAGTAATAGAAGGGTCACTTCAACCAAGTAATACATTATAATTAAATAGTATCTATCTGGTCTACAAGGGAGAACCATGTACTCTTGTTTCACTTGAGAGTCCTCCTACATCTTTCTCTACCAGAACAGTGCCCTAACCACCACGTAACAGCACATATTGGCTTAAGCCTCCACACAGGAGAGACAGATTGATTTTCTATTCTGATGGTTATTTTTGTTAACAGTGATGAGCTTAGCCTCTCATATCCTCTTCTTCTGGAAATAGAACTGAAACATTGTCTCACTTGGAGTGAAACATTCTTGAACCTAAAATAATTTTAGATTTTCCTTTCAGTTAAAAAAATCTGAGAAACCTTAATTTGATAGAAACAGAGGCTTTGATTTGAAGTTTGGTCACTTAATTAAAGTATATGTATAGTAAGTCATCTAAATGACTCAGAATCCTTCATCATACGGTAAATCAGTGCTTACTGATAGCTGCATAAGAACACCTTCATATTTCCTTAGGGACAGGATAATTTAAACAAGACTGACTAGAGTCTGAACAAAGCCCCTTGCTGCTGATACCGTGTCATTCAGAAACTGGACAATTTATTTTTTAACTATGGAAACTGAAGTGCTAGCCAGTCAAATAACATACAAAGCTCCCCTGCAGAAGGATTAAAAGCTGAAAAAAATTAAGTAGGCAGGATAACATAACTCACACTACATGGTCTTCAATCTTTCTGTAAAGGCTGACCCACATAAAGAATCGCTGTATCAGCCGATGCTTTAACAAGAGTGCCTCAGACACAGGATTTACCCAAAACATCTCACAGTGTCAGTACCAGACCATCCTCTGTCTCAGATCCCATTGACAGATACAATGAGTTTGGTTATACCAAAGATTACTATAATAGAAAAATTTAAAAATATTCCCTAAATCTAAAGATGTAAAAGGCTGACAAAAAGAATCAAAATGGTCACATGCTATGTTTCCTAAAGTATAAAAGACGACTTTGGGGGGACTGAGGGTGAGGGCACTGAGGAAGGAATTGTTTGTTGGGGTTTTTTCTACAATACAGACTGATTTGTAAACAAATAAGGCTCATTCTCCTAGTATAACTGCATCTTTGATGGCAATCGTAGAGAGGGATTGAAACATAGTTTGCAGAACACCAAAGCCTATGCTGGAAACAAATAGCAGCATAACTGGGATAGTAGATTATGAACCTCTGCTTTCTCTATTATCCCATTCTCTGGTACAGAAGCGCATCCATACTACTGGATTTTATATTAATACAAAACCAAGAACTACGGACAACAGAAATGGTATGAAGTAGAAATGCTTTGTGCGCACGGTGTTTATCTTCAATACAAAAACTGTGTCAAGGTAACATCTTAATGTGCAATAGATGGCTCTTAAGTGACTCAAAAGACATTTGATCACTCTGAGCTTGTAGCATTACAGTTATGTTTTTAAATTTTATTGAGATAATCTTTTACTTATCACTCAGTTTCCTAGAGCAGAACATATTTATATTCTCCTAGAAACGTCACAGGGGAACACAGGGGAATACCTCCTCCTTCTCAGAAAAAAAAAAAAAGCATTAGGCTTAGTGACAAATTTCACCATCACCTTTATCTAGATGATGTGCTTATAAAATTCAGGTATGAATGGACAGAATTCCCAAAGCAAACAGCATCTCTAGCCTCCCTTTTTTTTTTTCTTCAGATAAAAGTTTAATGCATACATTTCATTATTTAAAGCATGACCAGTATCCAAAAAACAGAAACATTTTCAATAAAGTCTTTTTTCAGCTTCCAGAAATTTCATCTTACATGTAGCAACATACTGGTGAACCTACATGCAAGTAAGAGAGATCAAACACGCTTAATTTACTCATAATAAACACCTTGAATTTTACAGGGAGGTGGACAGGCCCACATGCTTTCATTTGCATAGAATGCTTTAAAAATGAGCAAATGACCTCTGTGCTTTAAGTTGGCAAGGGCTGTCTTTCAGGTTTTGCCACAGGTAGCTTTATGGTCATATACAGAAATAGATATATGGATGCCTACGGTAAAGGTCATAGCTGAGACAAAAGTAGCTGCTTTCATCTGACCTGACAGAGAAGAGTCTCTAACACAGCCTAGCAGTGTGATGATTTTAAAGATCACAGACTCAGAAAAGTTGCACAAGCTGTTCAGTCTGAGAAGGCAGTTTACATACAAAAGTTCTTATTCATTAATGTCTAGTTAAAGGGCAACCACATCGTAGTGAGGCAGGATGAAGGCACCAGGTTTTTAGAATCAGAGAACCTGTGATCTCAGTCCTGATTACTTCTGACCTACCCAAAGGTCATAATTTCTGTGTTTGCCTTTTTTTCTTTTTTTAAATAGTTTATTAATTCTGTAAAGTCTTTTGGGCTACACCATACTTACAGCTTGTTGCTATAATACCTTTCAAAAGAATCCAAATTCTAGCTGGCCCATAACACAAACAGTTAAAATATTTTCCAGGCTAGCCTAGAACTTCACAGTTTTTTAGCTAAATGTATGTTCAAATAACGGGTAAAATCACTGTCATCTAAAAATAAAAAGCAATGCATCCCTCTCTAGTTAACTGCATGAAAAAAATAATCTCATGTTTCCTTTTGCATGCTCTTCCATTCGCATGTTCTTCCCATCCTATTTTCAGAAGGCCAGCACCCATCTGGTGTAGAAGCTGAGCACTTCTGATCAGTTCTGAGATCAACCTTAAATCATGTTAATAATGAACATGCAGGGATAATTATATATTAGATCAAAGCCTACTCATTCCAGGTAGACTAATAACACCTATCTCCATCCACTAATAGAGAAAGGTGCACAAAACCTTAGTCTGGAGTATATCAGCCACAACAGAGAACATTTCCTTAAAGTATAAGGAATAGCGTGCTCTTGAAGCACAATGATACATTTTGCCTTTTAGAACAGCATCTATAGTTAGTTAAAACCAAACTTCACTTGAGAAAAATTGGCAGTGTCCAGTGCTTCACAGGTAAATAAATGTAAAGGCTGCAACAGAACAAGAGTCTCGTCTTCCAGGTTTGAAAGGGGACAGTAAAAAATTGGGGTGGTGGCTATGGTTGGTGGGTCAGGGATGCAGGCTTCTTTTAAGAGCAGGAGAGGGGTAAAAGATGAAGAGGAAGAAATGGCAAAAGTTTTGCCCTTAGAACTGGTTTTGTCTAGCTCTGCTGCAACCAGTCAGGGATCTTCCCCACAGTCTCAGCTACACTGGAAGCAAGTTTAGCAGCTGGCTCGAGACAGAATCTGTTATGTTTTCCTCCCTTCCCCAAGATCTGGTTAAACCCAGTAGTTACTGAAATGAAGCTTCACAACACTGCTCTGGTTCCATCAGCACCATCCCTTCCCCTTCCCCTGTCTTTCCCCTCTTCCAAGGAAAAGGGAAAGAGGAAACCTAGGATGGAAGAAAGCAGAACAGATGAACCCAGCCCAGACCTGGACCTCATATACTCTCACCTAATTAGGGAGGTAAACCTTACAGGGTGAAAATACCTGCTTTGAAACACAGTCTATGTAATGGTAAAACAAGGTTCCCAGGTAATTGTTTCCAAACCAACCAGCACAGCTAGAAAAGCACACTGCTCACCTTCTGCATCCTAGGCAGCTCTTCTCTTGCATTTGCAATAACATGCTCTGTTTATTAGGCATCCATTCTTTAAGCATAGTAACAACTACACTAATATGTACGCACATGTATGTTTTTGTGCACTCCTCTCTGTAGAGAGGAAAGCTCAGCATAAGTATATCTCTTTCAGCATAAGTAAATAACTGGCTCTTAGACCCTTAAAAAGGGTCTGCGGAGTCTGAAACAAATAGATACTAGAGGTAAAAAAAGAGAGTCCTTTTTTAGTCATCTCATAGTCAGCCTAAAAGGCCTGAATCCTCTCCCTTTCTTAATGACAGCTTTTCCATGCTTTTAACAGCTTTAAGCCTTTCTCTAAAGTGTGCTATTCCTGTCATATTTTAGACCATCCAGCAGAGCATTACAGGTGAGAACACAGATTTATACAATGACATACAGATGCTACTGTGCCATTTTTTTACACTCCTTTTTAAAGCCACTATTTCACAATCAGCAGAAGTTTTTCTAAGGTGACTACAGTATGTTACTCTATTCTAGGAAAAGTTGTTAATGTAAAACATAGCAATACGTAGGAGTAATTCGATTTTTTCTTTTCATGCATTACTTTACACTTTCCAACATTAAATTTGGTCTGCGATCATGCTCGCCCGACATTTAGCTTAGCTAGAAAGCAGTGAAGTTTTCTATTTTTGTCTGGTCTTGAAAAAAATCCTTACATCAGTGTAGCACCTACATCTTCTGCTACCTACTTTTCAAACCTAAAGAAAATCTGCCCTTCTTTGGAAGCTTGTGACACATTACAACCATTTTGATACAGTGAAAATCAACTATTTATTCCTATTTGTTCCTGTGCTCCCTAGGGATTTTTGATCTATTTATTGCTCATCATGTGACAGTTTAGGAGGGACTATAACTAACTTGACTTTCAAAAGCCTTTGATATGGTTATTTCTGGGCCACTCAAAGAATTACAGGAGGTTTTTAGGAGCTATGCACAACTCAAATAGAATTCTAAAACATACAGAAAGTTTGAACTTCCCTTATGTTACCTGACACTAACAAACAAACAAAAAAAATCCTTTATAGTCTCTCTAGTACTCAATCACTAGTGACATTGTACTGATTTACTAAAATGTGAGCTGAAACTGCAAGGAATAGCCAGCTAGAGAATATAAAATTTTTATACAGTCTCAGCCACCTAACTTGAAAAGTTTCTTCTCCATCTGTATGCAAGGATTATTTTTACATACATGTCTAGAAAAATAAACATATATTTTTTTTGCCCTAGTGATCTGATACTCTTATTCATTTTCTTCAGCACCTCATCTTTTGATCCTTTCTCTAATCCTATCCTTGATCTGTAAGAGGATGCACCTCGCACAGTCTGTTGGCGTAACTGGGACTTTCTACCTTAATTTGTTTTTGGCACCTTGCTCATGCGTGGCTCTAGCAGCCTACACGCTCTCCTAAATCACTCATTAAAGAAACAATATGCAGGAAATGAACAGCTGTTATATTTAGAGGTGCAGTGCTGAGTAAAAGTGTTTTATTCTTTTTATCATTTAAATTAAACATGCCTGTTTAAATCCCTCAGTGACTTCCCATTCACCTCCCACAGCAATCAGAATCACATGCTTCTGAAGTGCGGGATTACAGATCAGTATCTCTGCTATGAAGTACTCCTGCCTCAACCCCGCTTCTGTCTCACCCCATCACCTCCTCCATGAGATTGATTCATTCCTTGGCTCTTACTTAAACCATGCTGACACAGCCAAGCTACAAGCCTCTTCACCACCTTTACCCAGAAGTCTGTCTTCCACCTAAGCAGAAAGAAGTGGGTTTTACCCGCACCTCAAAATATCTTCTGAAGGAACAAAGACTTTGAGATAGGAAAATCTGTAATTCAGTCTGTAAGACCTCAATTCTTTCTCCAGAGGAAGTTCAAGACACTCTACCTCCCCCACACACTGGCATTTGATAGTCCAAGATAATCTTTTACAGCCTCAGGACAATTTTAATTCACTCCTCATACCTTTTGAAGCACATTTTAGATTGATCTTTATCTCTTGTGCTCATTCTCAGTTCTGTTTCTCCCTTACTTATTTCTCTTTAGCAATTACAAGCTGGTGTACAACAGTTTAAATTTCCATTCAGGTATACTTTCATTCTTACAAGGCTCACACCCTTCTGCCTATCCAATTTTCTTTATGAACAAAGTTCTGGGATCTCCCATTCGGCAAGAACATTGAAAAAAAAAAAAATGTTATAAAAAGATTCATTGAAGGGAAAATACCAGCAAAATGTGAATAAAGCATCCCTTGCAGGACAGAGAGAAATAGCAGCAAGGTATCTTCAGAAAATGAAAAAAAAAAAAAAAAAAAAAAGCAGGGCCAAAAA
>WHYT01017416.1:635373-647775 GCA_009806455.1 Tetrax tetrax | reverse complement strand
GCCATTACAGATGAATGATAAATAACTCCTCCTAAATGAAGGACAAATACTATAAGAAAATCAAGAATGTACATTCATCATATTCATATATCAGCTGTCTTACTGTTGGGTGCTGGGGAGAACCTACTGCATCAAGAACTGAAGAAAAGAACAAGTGCTCTTTTGTATTCATGTAATGTAGTGATAACAACCACTGCTGAGGGCCTCCTGTGTTGATAGCTAGAATTAATCTCAAAAGCATGCAACACATTTACAGAGAGAATACAGTTTTAACTGAGGCCTAACAGGCTGCACTAGGTTTCTAAGTTTCCAGAAATTCACAGTAACAATTTTCCCATCTTGCCTTTCAAACTTAAGGAAAAGGACTTGCATCAGTGTATTCCTTTTTATCCACAGTGTTTGGTTCTGCTGTAATGCAAATAAACAGTACATATCTAGCACTAATTATGCAAAAAGGATGAAAGGGACAAAGTAAGAATAGCTTTACATTCATTACCAGTCATATTACAAATAAATCCAAATCCACATAAAAGCTTGACTATCTTCTCAGTACTCAAATAACCACAAACTTGGAATATCACTCACCAGGCCACAATATTTATATTACCATCCCCAACTGACGTTCAGACAGATAATCTGGAGCTATGAAAATGAAAGCCCTATCAGACTCAGGAGCTTTAAACCTGGGGATTTCTGGACTTTAATGAGCCCTGTATAAGGAAGAAACATAACACTGACTTGTCCTCCCCGTGAACATAGAACAGTCAGTATTGCCAGCAATGGGCTAACATGCATCCTAGGCAGCACCTACAGCTAAAACATTGTAAGGCTGCCTGTTAAGTCCAGCCTGGTATTATGCATCAAAAATACAAGATCAAGGTCATTAATGTGCGTCAGTAAGACAGAATATTCTGCTTTAAGGATCAAAAGCTAGCATGATCAAGCAAGAAGTCTATTAGGGAATTTCTGACACCTCTGTTTTTTGCCCAAGGTCTTCCACAGTGATACAGAAATTTGTGCAACCACCAGACTGGCAAAACACAACACAATTTCAGACAGTTTTTTAACTACGTACACATATCATCAGATCAGAAGTATACAATCTCTTAAGAAGCAGGTGACAAGAAATTAATCTTGCAGAATTAAGACTTATGGTATGACCTAAGATATGGAAGGCTTACCAATATGATATTTTGTTTCAAGTTGGTAATATTTCTCATTTCTAGGCCTTCAGTCAAGCATAGCTAAAACTAGTAGTGACCTCATTGGATTCAGCAGCCAATAAAAAGCTATTAATTTCAGCATAATGCCCAATAAAAGCAATTAATTTCAGAATACACAATTGCAACAGAAGTTTTCAATGCCAAATACAGCAACACAGTTTTGTCCCTTGTAAAAGTAGCAAAATAACTGCTAGTAATCTGGCATTGGGCAAGAGCACAAACAAGGACATAGGAGAAGAAAAACAAGAGAATTAAGTATGTCACCTGTTATGCAACTAGTTGTAAACTTACCAAAAAAATTTGTGCCAAATCTCAAAAGACAGAGGAAGGAAAATCTACCCTGTCCATCTTCAGGATTTATGGTTGGAAAACATTAAGGGCAGGAAACTAGGTTTTCTAAGCTTGTGTTTGTTTTATTATAATTTAAGTTTCAGTTTAAGGTACTACCAATGAGAAAAACTGATTAGCTTTGTTTGTGTGGGATGGGTAAAACCCTCATGCTAGACATTGGTTGATTTAAAAAAAAAAAAAAAACAGCAGTACTTAAAAACTGCTGCACAACTGGCCAGTGGCAAGGTACAGCAACTGAGCAGGAGAAAGTAATTTATTCTGCAGGCTAGCAGGAACAAAATACATTAAAACAAATATAACAGCTTAACTGGAGAACATGGTTTCACATTTAGGAGCAAATTACTCTGTTTATGTAAACTGCACTAAAGTATCAGAGAGGAGGTGGTACAGAGGTGGCTGACAGCATTAATTTTAGGCAGAGTAGACCATCTATTTTATTGTATTACATAAGGTTTGGTTGCAAAGCCCATTAAAGTCAACTGAGTCTTCATTTACTTCAGTAGTCTTTGAATTTGACCCAGAATTTAAACAGCATGACTACTTGCTTTGTAAGCACAAGGTCTGAAAAATTGCAGTTTACAGATGAGATTTCCCATGTTGGAGCTGAGCCACACTGACAAAATAAATTATTCTGCACATTACATCTCTTTTATTGCAGAAAATATTCTCACTCTTACCTGCACGTTTTCTTCTGTAACTTGAATTTCAGCAGTGTAAATATAATCAATAAGCATCCTTAGAGTCCAGCCATCGACTTCCTTTATTCGAACTCTCTTTGCTCGACTTTCACTCATCTCACCTACAAATACAGTTTATTAGTCAAGTCAATTAGATGGAAATACACACACGTGTAAAAGTTTAATAGTAATCGCTCCTGACAGCAGCAGAACTTTTTGTGTATGATCAGCTGTGACAACTTAAATAATAATAATAATTCAATTTCTTTCCTTCCTCCCTCCCATGAGAAAGGAAGACTGTTGTTACCATTCTGTCAATAGGTTAACACTTTTACCGCAGGTCACCTATTTTCTCCAGTGTACGGTAACAGGAAAATATTGTTATCAGACCTAAATAAGACTCTACAAATGCATACAAAAACATTTTGCTGGCAAAGCAAGCTAGTAAAATATTCTAGCTTTATTAACTTCTTAATCAAAGGAGCATACCAAATGCAGTCTCGAGTCATTTTATTCAAAAAAAGAAAAATTATATCCCCACAGAAGATTTAACATACATATTTCTTTGCTTGTCTTATTACTCCTTTCACAATTTCACCTCTGTTACAGAACTGACTTAACAGTTAAAACTCAAGTTAAGGTAAAATGGTAAGCAATAGAAAAGTTGCTGGATCTCATTTTGTGGAGGCTGACATATTGGCCATATGCCACAACTGATCGTCATAGAAAGACCTGCAAAATAGCTTCTGCCCTCTAAAAGTAATGATATATAACCTTCTCCATGACTACCAACCACAGATCTGGACATCTCGGACCTTTAACTCTTTTTGCATTGACTTGCACTGGGAAGTGAACCACGAACTACACCAGTTACGTAGGTAGATATATCAGCTTTTGACTTTGGAAGAGTATATCCCAGTCTCTAGATACATCCATTTCTTATTCTTCTATATTGGATGCATTCTTATTTTTTTCCTCTTTGGCACGTAGAGATAAGGGTATTAATGAGGTAACAAACAATGTGTACAACAGAAGTGAACCATAAGATGCTTATCATTGCTGATATTTCCTTACGAAGTGCATAGCCATTTTCATTGTCTGTTACCCTGTGGTCTCCAGGATTGGTGCCAAACAATGCATTTTCCCCAGTGCATTTGGCAAAGGAACAATCACTGAGAAATTTATTGTTTTTCATGTCTTTTTTTTTTGAGCTGAAACGCAAGGAATGGCATTTTAAATCAACACTAAGTGGTAGGAAGTGCAGAAGACCATCTACAGCAACGTACTACTGCTTAATGGCAGCACAGGTTGCTAGGATTCCAGAAAGCACTGATGACAAACTACATCAAAACCACCAAAATCCAGCCCCCGCAGAACCTCCTTTTCTTCAATTGCTCTTCTGAAACATATCCCTACACCTTTAAAGGATGAATGCAGCATGTTCTCCGCAGAGCCCTGTATTCCAAGTTTCTACTTCTGGTTTGACACAGATTAAACCTATTGATCTTCAGAGCATGTATGCTGCAAGTTATTTATTACGCAAGCTGCTGTGGAGGTGGTCCTTTGGGAAAATTGTGTGTGGGAGAGTAGAGTTTGATATTCTGCAAGCACACTAGGTTTGTTTTCAGATTTTGTGTCAAGGCTTCTAGAGCCACAGATAGGCACCTTCTCTGTTTAACAACAGAACCCAGAATATTAAAAAAAAAACAAAAACAAAGACTTGCTTCTACCATTCATGCTAAACAGACGCTCAGTCTAACTACAATTTTACACCAGTCCTCTTGTGATCCAGACTCGTTTGACAGATCCTACGTAGGAAAACATAGATTCACTCACTAGGCAGTCTTAGTCTAGAATGCAATCTGCTGAAGATTCATGCTCATGACTGGGAAGTTGCACCACCGTATCTCCACAGAGGAGTGAGTGACAGGAAAGTGTATCACAAACAGAAAGGAAAAGCACTGAGCTGATCCAACCTCCCAAGCAGGAGCAGCAGAGCGCTAGTTGAGCTGAAGTTACTAAAAGGCTATCTAAAAAGCTTATATGGATCTTCATATAGTAATATAGTAATGTACAGACTTTTGGGGTTTTTTTTTCACAGAACTTTACAAATGGAGAATGAAAGCAAAGACACCAGCTAATTCCCCAAGGATAACTCCCTTGGCAGAAAAGGAAATTAAACCTTGTCCCAAGTCACCCCCAGGGTCCCTTCATTGTTGTTTTATAATCCTTTCCTCTAATCATTTAAATGTATTTGATTCAGACCACAACACATATTTCTGAAGAATTTCACTGTATACAGAAGGCAGAATTATTCCTGGCAACATAGTCCCAGATGTTTGATCTTTCTTTTCCCCTCTACTTGTAGTTGTTACTAACTTTAAAAGCCAGAAACTTTTTCTTCTTTGGTATTCAATAGGGCTACTTCTACTATTACAACAAGTGGAAACAGAAAAAAACCCAGGCAGAGGCTTTGACCTCAGTTAATGCCACACCCTGTCCTGCATAGCAATCAGTACCTAATCACTCAGAAAATAACGTAAGCAACCTGCAAACATGTGTCCAAATATAAGCTTCTAATTTCTAGTCAAGAGGTAACCCTGAAGCATAAAAGTGCAAATTTTTTACCGTCTTTTCAGTCACTGTTTTATTCTGGACAGAGGAAGATACTTTTCCATTTGGTTGCAGCTGGTTAATTGATCAAATTTGCCTATTTGAACTTGCACATTACCGGATAAGAATACAAATCCACCTGAAAACCGTGAATTTCAGGGATCATGGAGATAACAATTATGATGAACTTCAGTATTTTTTCTGCAAGGAGCAATTGAAATACACCAATACTACAGCTCAGCCCTGCTGAAAGCAGCCTATGATAGTAGTACAAAATCTGTTGATAAATCTTAAAAAACACAGCTGAATTCTATTTAAACTCCCACCAACTAGTAGTTCACCAACTACACAAACACTGCCACAGATGTATGGGTTAAATGCTTTCCACCTGTTACACAGGTGAGCATACCCACCTCCCACACCACTGGGGGTCAAAGACAACCTACATTTAAAAACATAAAACAAGCAAAAAATTTTAAAAGGGACCGAAGCCTGAGGCAAGGAAAGGAGTGAGATTTCAGTGATTCCATCTGGAGAGAGGCCGCAGATACCGCTACACTGGCACTCCTAACAAGTCATAAACTTCTTCACAGAAAGGCCAGCTGGGGCAAGCAGAAATGTCTTGTCGGCCACAGAAAGCCAGAAAGCATAGTATAAAACTTCTACTCTGAGTAAAGAATATTTTCAGTGTGATAGTCAACAACAGTTAATCTTTGATATATATGTAAGAAGCTTGTGTTTCTCTGTTACTAAGGTGATGAGAAGGTACTGTAGAAGCAGCTGTTTTCATTTAAACTTTAAAGAAAGCATTAAAAATTAAGAAATAATGTATCAGTCACCTGCAATGTTTGTCTCAACTGCAAAAGCAAACTTGAAGAAAAACTAGAGCAAAAGACATTTAATTTTACACACAATTTTAAAGCATTGTTGCTGCTAGCAGCAACAATGCATTTCTAGCTTTGGTTGTGTCAAAATATTTGCATATAAAATCAAATACAACAGTATTTCAAATTTCATCAATCTTCCAGTTGCATACAATTAAAGTTACTAAAACTCCAATTTGCTTGTATAGTGGCAGGCCAAGAGTCACATTTCTGCCTTCATCTGAGGTCATGGTCAGAAGCAATACGTTGCAGAGACCTCCTTTGATTTCAGACAGTCAGCATTACCAAACTGGCATGAGATTTGAGAAGGAACAGATAAAACTTCAAAAATTAATTTTAATATTCATTTAGTAGCATTCTCACTCTGACACCAAAATCCACGATTTCAGTGTGATTTATAACCATTATGGAATTAAACCTACAGCACAGGAATTCAGCTGGAGGCTCCTATGAACCTGAGCCTGTGTTAGCCTTGCAAGCCCTCAGCATTCCTGTTGGGGAAGCAAAGCAGTAACTTGGCCAGCACAGAGTGAGCAGAGGCAGAATCAAGCCTGCACAAAAAAGCTGGGGCAATGATGCAGAGTACATCTGTCACAGAGAATTAGCCTAAAAATACCGAAACATGCACTCCAGCTACAGGCTGCCAAAGCCACAGAAAGCTTTCCTATCTACAGACAGCCTAGAGTAGTCAGGGTCTGAAGAGCATAGCAGCAGTAGTTGTTAAAGGACATCATTTACTCCAAAATTCACATGAAAGTTATTTTAACCTTCTTTTGGACAAGTGAGATTACTAGAGCTTTAAAGGGTATAACAACTACTATTCTTAGCTTACTTAACATATAACTTTCTTTAAATGAAGGAGACTTTTTAAAGCATTCATCATGGTAACAAAGAACAAGTTACCAGTATGTCCTTAGACTGCAAAATAAAATTCATTAAGAAATACACATGTTCCTAGTGGCTTATTAAAAAATTAAATGATATCCTAAAAAGCAAAAGTAATTTCATTTAGTGCTTTATACAGTTGGATTGGATTAGAACATAGTAAGTATTGAAACATTTGGTACCTGTAAACATGGCATGGAAGTAGGGGCTGCAGGCAGCTAGTACAACTCTATGTGCTGCGATTTCCATGTCTTCAGCTACGATCGTCACATCACACAGCAAGTTTTGACTATTTAGAAACATCAGAGAAGACAATTTCACATAAGTGAACTACAACAGAAAAGTGTAACACCACACACAATTTCTTTTCCCATGCCCTCAAGAGAGGCAGGCAGACAACGTTGATGAAGCATTGTTTTTAAACGCATTACACAACCACATGGCTATTACTCAGTCAGATTACAGATGGTGCTTGGGTACACAGAACTTTCTAAAAACCAAACAACTGAATTGTAATTTCTTCCACAGAAGTTTCCTGCATTGAATAACCAAAAATTTGTATCAGCCCAATTTATAAGCCTTCTCACTGGAAATCTGGGCCTCTTTGAATAATAATGATGATAGAAAAAAATAATTTGATATACACAAACACTAAAAAAATTGAGATAAGAAATAAGACTTCCCAGATGATAAAGAATTCAAACTTCAATTGTGATGCCTGTGTCACATTATACTGGAAGCTCATGCCTACTTCATTTTTTTCAAAATCACTACTCCATCTCTGTATTTACTGTTTTCCAAGCATTTTTCATACACAGTCCTTGCAGGCCGTGGTAACTATTTTTTTCCCACTCTGACCAGTTTAGAATTTATTATGGTTAACTTCATATCTTTCCTGAGTTCTTATCTTCATCTCATTTAGAATCATTCCTAATACACGTGTTTCCAGTGCAGTTCCAATGGTAGCACTATCCCTATAGAAGCAGCATACAATCCACAAAACTCAGAGCCAGGGCAACAAAGGAAAAGGGGGAAAGTACAATTTAACAGAACATATTCCTTAAGGACAGAGCTAGAGCTGTACGTCAATCCAGTGATCTCTATTCTCCATACTTTTTAAAACATACATTTCCTTTATATGTATATATTTTGCAAGTAGAGTGCAGACTTTCTGAGAGTTTGCAACTACCATGCAGAGCAGTAGCAGAGACTGTGGCAAGCAGCTGCATTTTGCTCTGACAGAGCTAGAGCTCTCAGCCAAGCTGCTCAAATATTCACCTCAGTCCAAAGAAAACTCCATTATCTCTCAGGCTCTGCAATTATCCAATTTATTTGAGCACAGCTTCAAGTAAGGTGGTCTTGTGGAAGTCACACACCAAAAATTTTGGTGGCCACAACTAACTAACATTGCAATCCTGGCAGAATATTTTCCCCCATCAGCTGGTAATACCCATAGCACCCATCTAAATCTCATCAGTTTAGCCTGCAATACGGTTATTATCAAAAAAGATGTATAAGGTAATGATCGTACCCAGGTGAAACGCACAATTCAGAGGAGCTTGAAAACAACCAATACATTTATTACACAAAAATTGAAAGAGAAAGCTGCACATAAGAGGTCATCAGATACCCAGCACTTTCAGACACTTGCACTTATCCTGACAACGGAACAAAAGGTTTTATACTTAGCTGCACAGAAATACCAAAGATAACAATGAAGCCAGAAACAACAGAATTACATCAATGCAAAACACCAGCTAATTCTATTGTGCATACACAGACATAGTAACTTAGAGGCAGTCCAGTTACATCTCTAGTCTGGAACTGCATTAGTTGAATAAATATGCCCTGGGTTACTACAAAGCTGACAGGCTAAATAAACCACTAAATAAAGAAACCAGCTTGTAAACTTAATCATGTACCCTGCTGCAAGCATCTTGTGGCTTCCACAGCAACTCTGCGCCTTCATTTAATGAGGACACACTAAATTATTTTAAAAAAGCTTGCCTTCCAAAGTGATATTGTACCAATTTGCTTGTATAGAGAAACAGAATTAATAGAGCCACGGGGGGCGGGGGGGGGGGGTACACCATCTTGGTAAAGGAAATGAGAAAGTGAGAAATGAGGGGGCAAAAAAGCATAGATTTAAGAACAGTAACTTTCAGGTTATTCTTCACTGGTTTACACAGAGAAAGGTCATCACCTACATCTTCAAAAGATTTTGGTAAAGTCTTGCTTGTAAGAATAAGGATTTTAACAAGTATAGGTAAGGTCAAATTCCATTGTGACAAAAGCAAATTATAATGAAGAGCAAAGACAGGCATCAGACATGTCAAGAACTAATTAGCTATCATAATGATCTCTCTGACTCAGTGTTGAGGTGATGGTGAGTAATGAAATTACAAAAACTACCAAGGACAAAAATTACTCAAATTTGTCAAAATTTGAAAGCACAGAAAAACCCTCTTACGAGCTAATAGAACCAGGCAACTTGACAGCAGCCAAAAAGATAATAGAAACTCAGACTTATGCATTCCAAACCCAATGCATTTTAGACACTTAAGCAAATTATTTCTTCACTAGTTATCCACTTTCAGGAGAGTGTACCTCTGTCAAATACCTGTTTGTGCTACACTAATGAAAAGAAATGTTAGAAACCACTTTTAAAATGTAGTCAATAAAACTGAAAATACCATTTACTTCATTAACATTAGGTCTTCATGTAGAGTAATGAAGTCTGAAACATTCCTAAAATATTTCAGTTCACTATTTTAAACAAATAAATGCAAATATTAATGTTTATAATCTTATCTAATTAGCACTTACCATTTTAACAGCTCTACTTAGTTTAAACAGTAAACATTGCTGCATCAATTATCTTATTAAATAAGAACTACAGTTAAGGTTTGCATGGCACTGCTCCTGTTCCAACTTTAACTATTTATACATGTAAGATAAAATCGCTCAAATTGCTTCTACAGCAATTCAAATTTAAGTAACCATGGAAACTAAAGTATATTCTGAAAATAATCCACAGCCTTCAACAACACACTCTGCTGGAAGACCACCTATTTTTTACTCGCAACATAACAAAATGCAGGTAAGTTTTCTGACTTCTGAAACTGTTGTAAAATTCACTCTAGAAAACTGTTTCTTCATCTAAACTCCTGCTCATCCTTAGGAAGTCATGGCGGCTACTGGCTCTAGTCAGGCTCTCCTTGAGACACTGAATGCTGGGATCCTTGAAAAAGCCAAGAGTGTAACTAAGATGAAGCAACAAGTATCAGCTCTTCCAGCATAAGGTAACTAGGCTGTTAAAATACCAAAAAAAATAGTCTCTGCTCTTATCCCATTATCGTCAGATTACGGAAGTCTTTGAGCTGGATTTAAGTCATTTACAGTCAGCGTATGATTTTCTCCAGTCTTCCAGTACAGTACAAGTAGTCACAGCCAGATAAATACATTGATCTGATCACAGTATCTACCATAGTATTAAAGATTTACCCATATGGAACAGTGAAGATCAAAGGCAGAGGCACGCTTTAATAGCGTATCAGTTGCTGTCTTTTCTTCAGGTGAAGCCTCTCCAATTTTTAATCTTATCTGGGAAATAACAAAGGTTTACGGGATTTTCACACTCTCTGGCATTGCCTGTGCTAGAAAAGTGTTTTCTTTAATTTCTCTGTTGTTGCTGTTAGTTATAAAGCTGAATTACCATCAGTGATAGTTGTGAGTCCTAATTACTAGAGCTCAGTTATGAGCTCTAATCACCAGCTGTCAGTTTTCAACACCATTTCACCTACTAATATGTAGAAAAATAAACCAATATGAGTGCTAACAGGAGCATTAGCACCAGTCTCACAGCTTTACTGAAACTGATGGTAGTATCACTCAAGGTCTTACAAAACTTTATTTAGAAAAGTTACTTTCAACATTTGATTTGAGAGTTCATCAATTTCTCCCAGGGGGCAAGCAAAAGATAACTAAGAAAAGAAAGCACACTGTCAGTTAGTTTACATTTGTTAGACTGTAACCTATGTCTCTAGACTAGAAAATGTTAACATTTTTCCAGTTCACAGCCTACCACAAAAATCAACAACAGGCACAGAAAGAGCCTTAGGCTCAACTAAAGAGTCACTTTTCATCTATCCAGGATCAACTACATACAAGATAGGATCAGTAGCTGTAGTTCCCTAAGTACAACTTCGAAGTATTTTTCAAGTCTCATAAACCTAGTTTTGATTAACTTATGAGGGGTAAAAACATACTGCATACATTACAGCTATCATCACATGACTATCATTCAGCTATCACTCCATTGTATATTTAATCTTTCTCATCAGCAACACTTCTAGAATTACATGTTCTTAATAAATAAACAATTAACTTAAAAGCAAACGAAAGCAAAAATGTATTACGGACTCCAGGCAGATGTATACAGTGACATAATACCTTCTTAATTCATTCATAACTTTAAAAGCTTTCTTCATGTGCCATGGATTTACTGTAACAGGACAGTGAATTTCAGTGTTATCATCTTTCAGATCCAAGGGTTTCTGATGGCAAAGTTTGGTACATCTGGAAAGAAAGGAAAAAAAAAGAAAAGAGTGAATACTTCTGTCTGATCTCCAGTTCTGTCACTCTAATCTTCACCGCCATCTTAGGGAGGAGGAGAAGATTTGCACTACAACTTATTCTTTACTCCAAGCAATTTTGGTTTCCCTATTACCAACAGCGTGAAGGAGTAGGCGGAATTCCCAAGAAAGTGGTAAATTGGTGGCCAAAATAAGCGAGATTGACAGAGGCACTCAAGGCTAGCAATAACCTCCATTAAGGAAAACATTAAGATGATGCCCTAGAACATTTCCAATAAGCCCTGAAGTGAGGGGAGAAGCAGAAGTTCAGGAACTTTTAGCCTGGTGCTCATACAGATCGATGGCAGAACCAGGTCTCTCAACACCTTCACCACCTGCTCAACAAGAGCCACTCTCTGGTCTTCCACCAGGGCCTCCCTTCCTGGTTCACACAGCTCCCAGTTCATCTCTGGCAGGAACACCACACGATGGTTACTGTAATTGTCCAGGCTTTCCCTAGCACCAGCATGAGACGTAGGTGAGTACAAGAAAAACTGAGTCGTTCTGCAGATCCAGTCAATGTCTTGAAAAGCAAAAGTGACCAGCTTCTTAATTTTTCTTACTCTCCAAAACCCACTCAAAATAGCAAGAGAAAAACTGAGCTTTATCTACAATTATCTCTTTCTGTAAGAGATATCCAAGTTCTACAGACACTAACTTTTGTAGAAAAGCTATAATGTACACCCCTCAGTCAGCAGGATTGCCCAAGTAGCAAGTGGGTTTTTCACGCCAAGCCATTGAGTTTCATGTTTACAATCACAATGTTATTCTTACAAGGCAAATTACAATGTTGTAATACTTGGAAAATGCTTCACATCAGTGATGTTTTCACCTACACTCTTGTAACCATATGCCTCTGAGCTGGAAATAAGCCAAGTCACTGAAGTCACTTGGTGGGGCAACCGACCTCAGTACATCAGAGGTCTGATTTCAAATAAAAACATAATCTTACTTGCTTTAGGGAAGAACAGTAAAACTGAAGGCATGCATTGACTCCCAGAATCTCGGTCTCTCTTCTACCATACCTAAAACTTTTTACTCAGGCACGTCTAAAGAAGCTTAAGTGAAAAACTCAAGGCTAATTAATTTAAGATTTTAAGCTAGAACTCTATATTCTGTGTACTACAACAACATG
>WHYT01017416.1:571681-602545 GCA_009806455.1 Tetrax tetrax | reverse complement strand
TACTTAATTAAAACCTTCCTTACATCATTAAAACCTCTCACTATAAAAATTACCTGTGAATCTAGTAATTAAAACAACATATCAAAACCAAAACACAGATTGGGTGATCTACTAAGAACAAGAGTAGACTACTATTGAAAAGATTATATACATATTTTAGGTAAACCACTTGAAATAGGCAGTCACATATTTCTAAAAATGCTAACTGGTATTGTGTACAGTAAACATTTATGCACTTCAAATATTTAAACTTGTAATTTTTCCCCAACTGTGCTCTTCTGTAACCCATTGAGAACACTTCATTTTCCATTCAATAGAAACAATACTTACAATTATATGTAAAATTACACATATTCAAATGAGTGCTGATAAATGCAAACTTCCTGGAACTTATACTTAGAAGTTTTTATTTATTTTATTTTATCTCAAACACTTGTCTAATGGCACCTATCATGCACACTGCATATATGCGTGCAAGCCGTTGAATAGAGGTGGTTTGTAAGTATACAGCAGTTTGCAGTAATGGATTATGCACTAGACCAAATTTCTAAATCTCTGAACAAATTCAGATTGTTAGAAAATCATCTCTGAACAAGCACAGAGAAATGGCAACTACTTAGCAGCAATTGTGTTCACTTTTTAAATAGTATCCTGCTGATATGAAGTAGATGAAGTATGTGTTTCTCACCTGACTGTATTGGATATCTGAAGAAAAAGGCTAAAATAAAGATTACAGCTAACCTATAGTATTTTACGGAGACTGGTAACAGAAAGAAGAGGCCTTCTACAACTGAAATTATAATGCTGACTAAAAAAGGTAGTTCCTTGAACTTCTGTATCCAAGTGATTAATCAAATCCCTGATTTTAGGCTTCTTGGTTCCTAAGTCTTTGAACAACTGTTCTAAGTAATTTCTTTTTTTTTTAATACGTCTTTTTCCCCCCTACTGTTTCCCCTCGAATATCATCCTTTCCAAATCCAATATCCACCCCCCTCCCTAGATTAAAGGACAAAAACATGTGTGCATTCATAAGCATGCGTGTAAGGAAGTAAATAATATGTGGGGAAACAAGAGAAATAAATATGCAATTCAGCACTTTATTTGGTTATAAATTAAAGCAAAAGTAGCTAAGCAACATGAGATGATATGTGACTATTTTTTGTAACAAACTTTTTTTGTTTGTTTTTTTTGTTTGTTTCTTCAAAAATTTAATGCTATTTTAATTCTTTAAAAAAGAAACTGCTATAAATTATTTTTAATCAACATAAATATGTTTATAGTTTAAAAAAAAAAAATCCAGCCATTGACATTAACTGGCAGCCATTGACATTAACTAGCTTCTTGGCTGTGTGACTATGTACAATACACTACACAGTAGCATTTCTGGTTATTCCAGAACAGATGTGTTAACCAGAATGCTGACATTATTGCTCCTTGCAAAACAAACAAAAGGTAAAGACTTCATGCTTTTCAAGCTGAGCAAAGGCTGACAAAGGCACTATGCAGGTAAGTTGTAGAGTTATACAAAGAAATGGAAAGCTCTGGCAGCCACATAGCATCCTTGTAAAAATTGCACCATCAAGTTTCAGACTGATCTATTGAACCACCCCTGTCTTTATCAGATCTCTGTTGGTGTCAAGCTAACTATTTGGCAAGGCAGAACACCTTACAAAAGTAATGTTGACTACCTGAACAGCAACTGGTGAATTGTGGCCTCACTTGACTGTCACAGGAAAAATTTGTCCTCTGGGTGCTGATCAGTAGGATTTGTGTTCCTGTGAGGAAGGAAAAAAAAAAAAAAAGAGGAAGCACAATAAGAAAGAGGGAAGAAGAACATTTGGGCTGAGAAAGTGGAACTGAGCAGGCTCTTATCACAGGACTTGGAATTAATCTTACGGAAACCAGCAAGTTTAAGGCTTGTTTTTCATTTAAGGTAGTTGCCCAGGTTGTATATCTGTGTAAACCAAGGACAAAGGAATGAAAAGTTACGAATGTAAATACCCTGGGTGGGAGGTTTCAGTTGGGTGTTTTTCTACAAAAAGATAGCCAAGCGAAGTCACAGAAACAGAGATTGAAGACTTGGGACAGCCTGAAGAGGCCCATACCTCAAAAGTGCCTTTTCCCCTTTGGGACTTCTGCACTCTTTCAAGAGAGATAGAGCCGCACCAGCTGTTCAAGGTGACAGCCCTGGCTTTGCTGAAATAGTACACAAACAATTCCAACCTGGAGATGATACAATTTTGTTGTCTTTCAAGCCCCTGTTACAGATTCGGTCCTCTTCAGTATCCTCACTAACATCAGCTCAAGGCTCAGGGATGGTCACATAGAGCAAACAGGAGGTTAGGAAACATTAGCAGATGAGCAGAGCACACAACAGATAATAAATATGCTCCTTTGTAAACTCACACTAGGGACAAGCTTGAACACTGTGTCATTCCAATCGTTCACGTTTCAAAAAGCATCTAGCTGAAAAAGGTCAGAGAAGCTAAAAAGACTGCCAAAGAATAACTAAAGTAGTCAAGGAGCATTTGGCACATAAAAGGGTGTCAGGGAGTAGTAAGACAGAGATCCATAAAGCGAGTAGTGTGGACACCATGAGTGGTGTCTCCCTCAAGATCATAGTCATAGCTTCTCTCAAGGACAAAGGGTTATAAAATGAAATTAGCAGCGGGCAGGTTTTAAAGAAAATGTGTTTCTTCACAAAATGTACAATCGGGCCAGAAATATCTGATGTGCCTTGTGCACGCTAAAACTTTCTGTGGTCTGAAGGGGTAACCAGACACATTCCTGGAGAAGCGATCCACTGGAAATAATTAAGTGCGTAGGCTCTGTCCCTTCCTCAAGGAGTCCCTGCAAGACAAATTGTTGGCCAAGGGAAAATATTCTGCGCAGCGAGCTGACACCAACACTACGCTGCCTTTATCCCCACACCTTTTTGCTCGGCACCGGCTGCAGTTTCCTCTGAGTTACTTTCCCCTCCCCGCGATGCCCGCAGGTGGCTCACCCTGGGCCTGCAACACCCATCCCCGCTTTTAAACTGACTCCCGGGATGCTCGGTCGCCTTCGCCAAGGCAGAAGGTGGCACCCCAGGGCGGGCTCAAGCTTGGGACCCGCTTACTGGTTTACAGACTCCGCTCTGTCAGGTGGGGTGGGAGTCCTCGCTCCCTGGGCAAGAAACGCGGCCTGGGCTGGACGTGGCCTCGACCGAGGGACCGGGACGGTACCAGCGCCACGTTTGGCCCCTCGACGGTTGTCCCCCGCCCGCTGGCTGCGGCCCGGCCGGGCCCCGCCCCGGGGCCGGCGCTGCGGCGCAGCTCGGGCCCAATAGCAGCCGGGCAGGCTCATGGCGGGGCGGCGAAGCCTGCGTTTGGCCAGCGGGGCCGCCGATTAAATACAGCCGGAGCGGCGGCGGCGGCGGCTGGGGGGGAACGGAGATGGCGTTGGCGGCGGGGAGGCGGCGGCAGGACCTGGACAACGTGAGTGCGGGCGGGGCGGCGGTGGTGCCCGCGTTAAACGGCGGGCGCTGCTGGGGAGGGCCGTCTCGCTTTGCGTTTCGTCTCTTCCTTCCACTTCTCCCTGCTGTTTTCTGTACTGAGCGCTGAAGGGTTTTTCTTCTTCTTCTTCTTCTTCCGGGGGGAGCAGCCGGCCGAGGCGGCTCGCAAATGGCCGTTTCGGAAGGAAGGAGGCTGCCGGGGCCGCTCCCCGGCCGGGCTGCCGCCCCTTCCCAACCGTGCTCGAAATACCCGCGAGTAACTGAAGTGGGGGCTTGGCTGTAATCGAGGTTATTAAATTAATCGGGGCTGCTCGTGTAGCTTGTTTAGTTCTTCTGGGTTATTTTTTTTTTTTTCCACAGGCAGATCCTGTAAGTGTCATCCCTGGTTTGTTTATATGTTGCGCGCGGGTGTGGCCACGGCGTTTTTATGTTTATTTGGGTGTTTCCTGTCCCCCCCCCAGCTAGAAGCTTGTGCGGGCAAGGCTTGGTGACCGTGTTGTGCCTGTTCCTGCCTGCCCGCCTCCTTCTCCTCCTCTTCCGCGTGGTGCGGGGCTGCGGCGGCGGTCACACGCTGGGAATGGATCGGGGAGCCGGGAGGCTGGAGCCTTAACCTGGGCTGGGGGTAACATCAGCGCCTGGCAGAAGGCCCCCTTTTTAAGGCGTTTTGGCTTTTACCAGCTGTGGGTTTAGATCATATTAGTTAAATAAAACTAGTGTTTGATCTAATTAGGACACTTACTAGCTTTTCTTAGTGTCAGGTTGACTGCATGGCACCATCCTCTCTCTTGCTTTAATCCCCCTCTTCCCCATGTTGCCTATCGAGACACCTGCTCAGGGAGGTTATGTCGCCCAGCGCTTCCCCACACTAGCAGTGCTTCAGGATGCAAAGGTGGATTGTAGCCAGTCTTCAGTAAGTAACGTGATCAAACATGTTCTGATGAAACTGTCTGTGAAGGAGTGCGCTGATCTGTCGTGATCCTGCAGAAGTGATGAGTTCAACCGTTTCCAGTAGACAAAGGATATTGTCCTAAGGAGACTCGCTGTCTTTGTGGGAGGTGTGAGCTGTTAGCTGTGCTATTAATTCTGTGATGGGGACTGTGTTGGCTGCTGGAGTACTGGTCCTGCCACTTGCTTCCAGAGCTTAAAATTATACCTGACCCCTGAAAATGGGGGATGAGGAACAGAGGGCATCTTTGTACTCTTGCTTCTGGATTTTAGATCAGTGATGTAAGAGGAGTGCTATCTGTAAACCTTGAGGTCTGTAGTAAAAGGTCATCTTAACAGGCAGGTATGTCAGCAAGGATTGTTTACAGCCAAAGACAGCACTAATTGAAAGGTATCAAATAAGTGAGGGAGGCCTGTCCACATTTTTCTATGGTTGGGCAAGTGTGACGTTCACAGTACTAAAATAAAAATGATCACTGCCTGAAATAACCCTTGACTAGTTCCTTCACTGTAGGTAGCTGTGAAATAACGCAGGGGAGCCAATCTACATTGTCCTGGTTAATATGAAGTATAAACTTTAATCTAATCCCGAAACTTCTTTATCTCTCTTTTTCTTGTGCTGGTATTTAGAAGAATGACATGCTTCACTTGTCTTGAGGTTTGTGCTGCTTTCTGTCATGGTAAGAAGTCCTCAATTTAATTGCAGTAAATATCCCAGTGAACCTGGGCATGTCTCTCTGAATACTCAGAAGTCTGGAGTGGGATGGGGTCTACCCTTGTCTTGTTCTGGGCTGTGGTTGGTATCACTCAAGATGACAGAAGTCAAAACTTGATTGGGAATCTCAAGTTTCTTTATCTTTTGAAGCAAGCAAGTCATGGCCTGGAACACAACAGGATGCGAAGAGAGAAACTTGAGCAATTTGAGCATTCATAGAGGCTGCTTCAGATGTATTGAATGATTGTGTCCTGTCCTGGAAGGAGCAGAGATGTATAGCACTGGCGCAAGTTCTTGTCCACAAGAAAAGATTTTCCCTCCACTCGTTCTTAGTTTTACCTTTGAATTTTTAATTTTTTTTTAATAAATAAAAGTTACTTCTGGAAACTTACATAGCCAAAACATTTGAGCTGTGGATGTGAAGTCAAAGCCTCAATACTTGGTGCCAACGTGACAAGTGAGGGCTGCATGCTGTCTAGTGAAAGCAGAGAATGTCTTTCCCAGCGCTGGGTAGCATCATCTTCCCTCTGAAATGCTCCTTCTTTCTTGCCTGGGTTCAGTTTGAGCTGCTGCTGCGGGTGTTCTGACATGTCAGTGGTGTCAGTGGCTGAATCAGTTGAAGCTGTTACTGGTACACTGCAGTTTTGTTATTGCCTCTAACTGTAGTTGGACAGAAGCAAGAATAATAAGGGTTTTTGCAGTACTTGTACAAAGTATGTGAGGGAAATGTTAGTTGTCACTTCTACCTCTTCACATAAATATACTCATACGTGTAGCTTTTCTCAGGAGTGATGCTCAAATACTTGTAATACATTTTAAAGACTAAAGTTCCTGAAGACTTGGTATGGTGCTGGGAGGTAGATTAGTGTTGGATTCCTCAGAGTCTGAGTTCTTAGATAAAGGTGTAGTGAGAGTTTACCTAGAACTTAAGAGCTTGTCTCAAGATACGAACCCAGTATTTTTCCCCAAAGCTTGATTTGCTAACAGGAAATTACTAAAACTTTGTACTTTACTTTTCAGGCTTAGCTGTTACTACTCTTTGCCTCCCCTTCTGTTCCAGGGTTCCTTGGAAATAACACAGAGTTTGGAAGATGATCCTCTACTGGATGCACCACTTATTTCATCTCATGCACTGCATTCCCAACTGAGGCCAAGATTTCATGCTATCCCAGCGGTTCTTCTTGCCAATTTTCTGTTGCTAATACATGTAAGTTTAAGAAGCATGATTTCCTTAGGAGAATTTTGTCCACGTGTGCAGTAAGAATTCAAAATAGGGATAGCAAATTTTTGTAAGATTTGCATACGCTGTTTTTCCAAACCAGTGAAGTCTTACTTGACAATGAATTTTGACAATGTATATGGTACATGATACTTGCTGTGTTCTCCTTCTGATTGTTTGTCAATGCTAACATGCTATGACACATCTTGTTAGGAAGAAAATACTTTTAAGTAGTAGTCCTTCTATGCTGTTGGAAATGTGCTTTTAAAATAATAACGCTACTGTAGAAGTGCTTAGACTAGTCACAGAGATAATAAGATAATAAGCTAAGATAATTTTTATGCCATACGTTCTGGAGGCTGAACTTAATGTCACAGGAAAAACTTAAGGTGACTAAACAAGAAAAGCTGGACTTACTCCAGGGATTTTCTGTGGTAGTGGATGGAGAGAAAGGAATCCAAATGTTACTTCCTGCTCTGCTTTCTAGGGGCTAAGGGTGAAAAACACAGTTCTTGTACCTAACAGCATGAAGGCCTTTTTGAGGCTGGTAGACAGAAGTAGAAATGCTCTGGCCTAGTAGGGAGTTTATCCTTGATAAGCCGAAGAGGCTTACTGTTGCTTGTGAGTGTGTGGAAATCAAAGACAAAGAAGGAAGGATGAAGAACTCTGATCCTAAGATCTAATTGAAAAGGTACTTGCATAATGCCACTAAAACTGACCTGAGGATAGTGTGTATATAAAGCCAGAGAGTACACAAGACATGTATGTATGTCATGCTAGTTATTTTAGAGCTTCATTTGATCTCGGACAAAAAATTTTGTGGCCAGTGCTCTGCAAAACATGCTCTCTGCCAGAGTTTTAAAAGCCCGTACCTCTGAGGTCTGTCTTTGGGCAGCTGCATAAAGCTGTTCGAACAATATGCCCTGGCCTTCTGATTTTAGAAGTAAATATTTTGTGGGCCTCTTAGTAATATCAAGGAATGTCCCTCTGCCTGTCAAGTAGGTGTAGGAAAGGCTTCTTCTGCTGAATAAACTACCAAAATTGCCATTGAAAAATGCATATCCAGCCTTATTCCCTTCCCCTATGAGAACAACTCTGGTGCCGTTAGGATGGCACTTGAAGTCTCTGTTACAAAGGTAGATGCTCTCATTGGTAGAAGAGCACTAAATGTTTTTCCACCTAGCCTTGGGACCTTACTATCTACTACCATAACTGATGTAGCCAAATTTTGCTCACCCAGATCCTAGGAAACTGCTGCCTCTTCTGTCCCCATCACTTCTGTTCTCCTGCAAATGGAGAGAGGTGTGGGGAGGTGAAGAGATAAAACTGCTGAGGCCTCTATCAGCACACACCTTTCTAGATAAAGGCTTGCTGCTGTTGCTGAATCTGCTGCAGTAGCCAGTTGGTCATTGGTGTAAACTAGAGAAGTAACCTTTTCTGTTGGTGAAATACAGCATTATAATTGCCAAACAGAATGGTGCTGTCTTTCTTGCTGAAAAGATGGATGGGGAAAACAGGCTTACTGGATTTCCTTCCCCTCTGCTTCTGCAAGCATGCACAAACCTTATGGGACAAGGGGACACCAGGTTCACTTCTGATGCACAGCCTGCCAAAGGGGCAAGTATCCTGGAGCAGTTAAGCCATTATAGTGTTATGCAGTAGAGTGGTAATGCATCTGTAAAGTAATTTGTGTGTAACTTGGAGTATTTCTTCTCCACCCTCCTGTGCCAAGAAATGGGGTTAGGCAGCAAATAGCTGCTTTGCTACAGCTGCCTAGTTACACACAATTTTGGAATGTGGGGGTAGGGCTGGGTTTTTGAGTGGCTTTCTTTTTGCCAAGCCTTGCTTTTCTGCAGGGTTCTACCTCCTATCAGGAGACTCTGGAGTGCAGTATAAAGCGTTTGGGCTAGAAACAATTCCTTTATATTAACCCTGTCTTTCCTTAGTCCCCTCTGTGTATGTGCATACACAAAACTGAACTTAGAAACTCTTCCTTAGAATATTTTATTGTATATAAAAATACCCTATGCTTAGGTGAAGTACGTGTTGTTGGACTACCTGAAAATGTAAGCAAAACATCTTTACTATATGTCATCCTTAACGCCAGCTACCTGTTCCCTCTTTCATACACTACTGTAGTAGATTAGAGGGGTTGCAATGCTAGGCCATTCCTTCTTGCATCAGTTCAATAAAGCCATTTTGTGTACTGAAATACATTCCTAATACCTGGAGGGAGTAGAGCTAGATGTGTTACTGTTTTAAAATGGCAAACCAAACAGTAAATGAACCAAATATAATACAGTGAGTTGGATTATCCTTAGCTTTGTAAGAAAAGGAGGGGGTAAAATTAATAGATTAAACAAATGTTTTGTTGATAACCCTCCCTCTTATTTCACTTTGTAATCTGGCTGCTTAACCCATCTCAACATAATTTGGGATTTAATTTGCATTTGAAGTAATGGTCTTGTGGATAATATAAAACATACTTTTTTTTTTTTTCTTTTTCTGTCCTCCCACCATCTGTCTTCTATAATGTCTCTTTTAGGTATGATGATTGTGTAAAAGTTATTCCCCCTTCTTCTTCCCTTCAGTTACCTAACTCTGGTGAAAGCCAGAGCAAGCTAAGGGCGATTCATATGAAGAGTAATTAAGTGGTTCTGAACAGTTAATTTCTGTGAAGGAAGTTGCTTGAGAAATGACAAAGATATGGAAAAATAAATTCAAGGGAGTAGGAAGGGGATGGTGGGCTCTTAGAAACATACCAGAACTGAAGGAGGAAAGTGTCTGATTTTCATTTGCTAGCTTTGTTTCCATACTTAATTGTATGAATATCTGTTAGTTATGAGATGCAGAACATCGTTAAGTATAGTATTTAAGTTGAGTATATTAGAGGTATTAGGCTTTTGCAGACTTGAGGCAAATTAATTTTTTGTTGACTATACAAGCTGTCAATTTACTTCTGTATTGTTGGAGTTCTTTTTGTTTTCAGTTTTGTTTGAAAATATTCCTATTCTGCAGAATGAACCAGGATGAGAAAGTACTGTATTTTCTAGTTCACCAAATGAAAACAGCAGAGAGAGTATTTTCTAAGACAAAAGCATTCTATAAGGGTTAAAAAAAAAGCCCTGTCTATATACATAGACCCTAGAATATGTCCATCCAAGACTCTGCCTTCTAGTTGGCCAAAAGATTGCTTATGTTCACTGCTGATGCTGAAAATTTGGAGAAAAGTCTAGAAGACAGGAAAAATTATGGCATAATGGTGCTAATCTGAATGATAAGTGTATGTATCTGACTATAGTGTGGTTATTCTGACATAAATTCTGAGCAAAATGGAAAAATCTGATGGTAGTCATTTTTAGTGTATTTACCAACTGGCAAATATGCCTATCCAATACTAATAATTCACTTTGTCACTTAATCTGATGTTTCACTTTTTTCTAATGTCATAACCTGAAGATTATTTTTAATGGATTTAGTAAAGGGTTGACTTTCACTGCAGAGCAGTAACAAATGAAACTGAATTAATCTGAAGATGTGATTTTTTTTTTTTTTTTTTTTTTTTTTTGAGGGAGTGTAAATGAAGTTCTTCTTGAAGTAAAAAGATAGTAAAGAGAGCCCAGAAATAAGAGAAATTCACTATGTATGGGAGACTTGAGGAACAGAGAAATTGATTTAGAGGAAATTCTAGGAAGAGCAGTGATTCTCAGCTCTGTTCAGCTGGACACTGTTACCCTCCTGGAAGACAATCTACTTAGCAATTTCAGTCACGAATATGTTCCCAGAGTGACATGCAGTGGTTGTAGTAGGTGTCTAATGTTTCTACATTATCTTAACTCTAATAAAATAAATTAAGAAAGTAATATATAATGAGTAAATTACATAAGGCTGTTTTTCTATAGGTAAATGTTGACTTTGAGTTTTCCTCTCTTTGTTTCTCTTCCAGGTTGCTTTTGTTGTTCTAGCATTTTTAGCAGCTATGTTTTGTTCTTACCCCAATCCATATCAGGATAAGTGCCCTGGAAACTATACTCACCCACTGAAAGTGCAGACTGTCATAATAATTGCAAAAGTAATTCTGTGGGTTCTGCATGTCTTTTTTGAACGATACATCCAGCACCACCACAGTAAAGTCAGAAGCAGAGGTTACTTCTCAATATACCGATCAACAAGACATCTGAAGAGGCTTCCACTGCTGATACACTCCACAGGTGAGATGAACTTGTTCTCTTGGTTTTTTCCTTCCAAAGCTTTAAATTATGACTGAATACAGTGAACAGTTTATATATAAATGTATGTTATATACTATGAACTTTTAAAAACTTGCCTATGAGCATTTATAAATGATGTTTATTTTAGTCAGATGGACCTCCTGACTGACCTTTCTGGCCTACTGGGTGCATGTTGTAAAGAACTGTAGTGGAAAAGTGCCCACAAGTGTGAAGTGGAGCAAAACATCTAGTCATTCGCATCTAGTCTTC
The DNA here is from genome assembly GCA_009806455.1 of Tetrax tetrax. Classification (NCBI taxonomy): domain Eukaryota; kingdom Metazoa; phylum Chordata; class Aves; order Otidiformes; family Otididae; genus Tetrax; species Tetrax tetrax. The sequence goes on along the minus strand of WHYT01017416.1, from coordinate 591,692 downwards.
AGCCATAAAATGTTCAACCCGTAAAGTCTGTGTTTGGCTGCTGGTAATCTTGATTTGCATGCTCATTAGCCTAGTTGGGTATGTGGCAAGACTGCTAGTCCTTCCAAGAAGTGTGCTACTCTTCTTTTCGAGCTCAGTAATTCAATAATCAATTTTTTTTTTATCTTCAGTGGGGCTATGTCTAACATTCAGCTCTACTTCTGACTGCTGTTTTCTATTTTCTGTGGACCAAGGGTGGTGTATGGGAGTGGTTTAACTGTACATTTGAAGTTATATCACTGACAGTGGAGCTGAAAGAAGTGTTGGTACGATTAGCTGCTGCAGCTTTTCTAACAGAAACTACTTCAACAAATCTAAAATCTATCTAACTCAAGGAGATTTTTTCACAGAAAAATAGGAAGGGAAAAGGGGAACAGTAGTGGCTTTTACAGTATTTTTGCCTCTTATAATCCCACCTCCCTTCTGTAAGTCTTCTGAATAACTGGAGTAGAATTTTTTTCACCAGAATTGATAATTTAAATGGTCCTGCTTAGTATAAAACCCTATCTATCTTTCCACTCAGTCACCAAAAGAGCTAGTCAGTTTGAGTGTGCAAAACTTCAGGCTATGGCCACTAGATAGAGCTCTGGAGATAAAGATGTGTTTGGAGTGTAGTGTCAGAATCAGGGCTACAGCAGGTTTAAGGATGTTTCAAAAGAGAGAAAAAGAACTATTTCTGCTTATTGTGATGTAATCTGGAATACTTAGCCCTGTCTTCAGTCTTAGATAGAGCTCACTTCTACCCTACCAGGCAAACCCTGGGCATATGTAAATATTCAGGTGCAATCAGTTGCGTGCTGCAGACTTTTGACGTAAATCATTTGTGGTTCAGAAGGTCGCTAGATCCATTGCTGCAACCTCCCTGCCATGCTAACTGCTGCTAGTATCACTTCCATTCTGACAGTTCAGTTGCCTAACAGTATGAAAGAGTCCCCTAGCTATGTTAGTGGTCCTAATACACTCAGTGCTTTATCCAGATGCTGGTTGTAGCATTTCTACAGGAAAGAAAATTCTTTACACACTGTTATAGAATCATAGAATGGTTAGAGATGGAAGGGACCTTTTAAAGGTCATCTAGTCCAATCCCCCGCAGGAGCAGGGACATCCCTGACTAGATCAGGTTGCTCAGAGCCTCATCCAGCCTGGCCTTGGACGTTTCCAGGGATGGGGCATCCACCACCTCTCTGGGCAACCTGGTCCAGTGCTCTACAACCCTCAGTGTAAAAAATTTCTTCCTAATATCCAATCTAAATCTACCTCCCTCTAATTTAAAACCATTACCCCTAGTCCTGTCACAACAGGCCCTACTGAACAGCCTCTCCCCATCTTTCCTGTAGACCCCTTTGAGGTACTGGAAGACCACTATCAGGTCTCCCTGGAGCCTCCTCTTCTCCAGGCTGAACAGCCCCAACTCTCTCAGCCTGTCCTCATAGGAAAGGTGCTCCAGCCCTCTGATCATCTTCGTGGCCCTCCTCTGGACCCTCTCCAACTGGTCCACGTCCTTCTTATGTTGGGGGCTCCAGAACTGGACACAGTACTCCAGGTGGGGTCTCAGCAGGGCAGAGTAGAGGGGGAGAATCACCTCCCTTGACCTGCTGGCCACACCTCTCTTGATGCAGCCCAGGATGCAGTTGGCCTTCTGGGCTGCAAGGGCACATTGCCAGCTCATGTTGAGCCTCTCGTCCACCAGCACTCCCAAGTCCTTCTCCTCAGGGCTGGTTTTGATCCATTCTCTGCCCAGCCTGTGATTGTGCCTGGGATTGCCATGACCCAGGTGCAGGACCTTGCACTTGGCCTGGCTGAACTTCATGAGGTTGGCATGGGCCCACCTCTCCAGCCTGTCCAGGTCCCCGCCTCCAGCGTGTCAACGGCACCACACAGCTCGGTGTTGTTGGCAAACTTGCTGAGGGTGCACTCTATCCCACTCCATGTCACCGACAAAGATGTTGAACAGGGCCAGGCCCAACACGGACCCCTGAGGGACGCCACTCGTGACCGGTCTCTGTTTGGACATTGAGCTGTTGACCACCACTCTCTGAGTGTGGCCATCCAGCCAACTCCTTATCCACCGAGTGGTCTGTCCATCAAACCCTGCCTCTCTAGTTTAGAGAGAAGGATGTCATGTGGAACAGTGTCAAAAGCTTTGCACAAGTCCGGGTAGATGATATCTGTTGCTTGTCCCTTGTCCACCGATGCTGTCACCCCGTCATAGAAGGCCACCAAATTGGTCAGGCACGATCTGCCCTTGGTGAAGCCATGTTGGCTGTCACCAACCACCTCCTTGCTCTCTGTGTGCCTGTATCCTCTGGTACAGAGTGGGAAATGTTATTAACAATGCTTGTTAGGTCTGTAATTCAACATTTGCTCTCCTTGACTAATTGTGCTCGTTTCAGTTAAACTTTCAGTAACTTGCAAGAATTAAGATAATAGCCAGGCAACTGCAAGCCTATGCAAGTATCTCCCTGTGAAGGAAAGGTGTTTGGTTTTTTCGCTCTGTTACCCTCGTATAAATACATTCAAATCCACCACCTGAAGGAAAACACCTTCTTACTTTGAATTGACTGATGTGACCTCTTAGGAATTGAAAGAAATTAATAGTCTCCAAGCAGTTTTTGGGATGGATAGTAGCAACAAGGCTAGAAACTGTTTAAGCCCACACATGTATATTAGGTATTGTAGTCCATTTCTTCCACTCATTGATTTTTTTTTTTTTTTTCCCTAACTTAAAAAACAAAAGAAAACTCATAACTCTCTACCATTACAGTCAAATGCTGAAATGAAAACCTCATTTTGCTGCCAGCAATTGTAAGCTTGCATCACCTGTGTTAAGGACACTAGCCAAAGAGGCAAGTATGGTGTGAAATGGGAAAGCATTATTGAAATGCTACAGCCTAATGCAAATACTGGGAATCAGAGAGTACTAAGTTATTTTAAACAGCCAATAAAATTGTTACACCTGTAACACAGAACATTTGTTTTCTAGGTAATGCAGCCCTGCTTTTGATTCTGTCAATACAGCATTCCTTTCCTGATCACAGTAAAGTGTACCTGTATCTTATCCTGGGAGTCCTGGGCCTGGAGCTGATTACCTCCCTGATATGCTTAGTGATTTACACAGGTGAGAGAGGCAATTTTTGACTTCTTGAGTGAAACTTATTATAGCTGCTACTCATATGTTTTGTTTGCCCTCACAGTAGCTCACTTGGGGTACCCTAAGACATTTAACTGCAATTATAAATAGAGAATGATTCTGTGCTTGTAGGAGAAGGCAAATCTAAAACAAATGGGAAGGCTGTCAGGCTTGATTTGGTCTCCAAGTGCTGCTAAATTAAAGCTCCATGTTATCTCAAAGCTGTTGATCCGGTGAAGTGGCAATAAATGCGTAATGGTTGCAGAAGTGTCCTGTGAATAGGCTTCTCTGTTTAGGAATGTGTTCTCAAAAGTGTGCACCACAAGCTGTGAAGCAGCAATAGCTAGCTGGCTTAATCAGAACTGCTTCTGGGATTTACATGTGGGACTTGCACAATGACATTATCAACTGCGCCTTACTCTTCCTCTTTCCTTGATCCCACCCCAAAAGCTTTAGTTCCTCTTTGTCACTGAAATGGAAGATTCCCTCTAATGAATGTTTAAAAAAAAAATTATGGCTTTTGGAATCTGCGCTAATACTAAAAATAAGATATTGCCTCATAAAACTGAGGCATAGCTTTGTACTGTCACTGTCTGCTTTTAGGTTTAGTGTAACTTACTAAGACTTGATAAATCCCTTTCCATTAAACCATTGCACAACTAACATCTGAAATGTTAATTAAGAAATGCTTGAATCAAATAATTTTATCTGATCTTATACTAAAGACTATTTGGTGTTATGGCTTGCATTAACTCAAATGAAGATAACTGAGTTGAAAAAAAACACGTGGAAAAGGTACAAGATGCTAAAAAATGCAATTTTTTTTTTGTTGTCCAGAGAAAGCTAGAGATGTTTACTGTGAAGTCCATGTCTATTTAAATGACATGTAGTTCCTGGTCTTGAGTTACATAGTTCATCCTCCTGCTTCTGAGGTGTTGCTTTCTGATTATGTACAGCTGCAAACAAGGGGATGACACCTTAGCTGAGTAGCCTCAGTAGTCCTGTTTTTTCTGGAGGTGGGGAGAACAAAATCAATGCGCAAAACTTAGTTTGCTCCTGACTTCTAGTCAAACTGGAGAAGGGAGAGTGGAAATACCTCCTTCAGAACTGGATGAAGCTTAAAACTTAAAGTAAAAGCCATTTCTATGATGGTCAGTATTTGTGTTAATCTGACTTCTTTTGCGATTTTGTAACTAATCTAGGATGTCTTTTAGAAAAGAAAACTTTGGTATGTTCTTAGTAATATAATGACACGTGGAGAAATACTGCCTAGTAGCTTGGTCATCTAGGAAATAAAATCTATTCTTAACTCTCCTGCAACAAGAAATAAGGTCCCAAATGTAAACTATATCCTCTTCTTAAACTGTGCAGAGGCATGAAAGCTTTATTAGGCTTTCCCCTGATTGGACCAGCATGGCTCAGTAGACTAACCATCATCTGGAGGAAAAGGCAATGATGAGGGAACACAAGCATGGCAGTCCTAGAGAACTATTCCAGGAATGCTGGAGATCATCCCATCCCTTTGCATACACGTACTTACTTTCCTGGGAAATTCAGGAACTAAGAGATAAATTGCAGAACTTTATTAGAACGTCAGGAATTCCAGTGAAATGCTATTTCTTACCCTAAGGCCTCTTTGAGCTCCAAGAGCTACATTGTGTGCATCTCACCCTGGCAGAAGAGGATAAGCAACTGCAAGAAAGTTGACCTTCACAGTAGTAAGGTTTGAGCCTGGACTTCCATAAGAGCTCTCAAACTGTCTTTCTGCTTATTTGTCAGCAGAAGGGTGTTGTTTCCTAGCTTGTACTGTGCCAGTTCCTGTGTCCATCAAATCCATTAACCAACTTTTACTAGGAAGTTGTGGGGTGCAATATTCTGCCTTCCAGCTGAAAGAGGCTTGAAGGATCTAGTGAGTCCTGGAACCAAGGTGAAGGAGGGGTGGAGCTGCATTGCTAGGAAGGAGTAAGGCAGTTCCTTTTGGTAACAGCTACTTTATTTCCTCAGTAGCCCCAAAACAACAGTCTAAGCTTCATTCTCCAAAGCTTGATATGCAAAACTAGGGTTAATTTTTATGTAACTTAACACTTGCCTCAGGATGGGGAAGACCTCCAGTCACCCTAGGCTGCTTTTCCAGTGCATGGTGTAACTTGTTTTCTTGTTTTCCATCCCAATACATGCTGAGGTAAGCTGTGCATGTCTCTCTTGTGTATAGTGGTGGTGTTTTAGGGTTTTTAACATTTCAAGCATCAAACTAAAGCTCTGAAGCAAAATGAATGTATTTGGCCAGTTTTGCAAATAGCCTGAGAATCTGTAGTAGTAGTGACACTCAGATAATTTTTCTCTCAAACAGAGCAGAGTACGAGACTGGATGGAAGCATGAAGCATCTTTAGTAGAGTAGTTTTAAGGACGGTCTTCTGCTTGAGGCTAGAGTGCCCCCCTGCAAGGCGAGCACTTGGCAGATGCCACTTACTGTTAAGATAGTATCAGCTAATGTCGCTGAGCAACAATAGGGAGATTAAGGTCACTTTGCACTAGCAACTCATGATCAACCCTTTTCTTGCATTATTATGTTACCCCTAAATTTTGCAGGGGAGATAGCACCAGTTCATACGCTGTTTCTCCACAGCGGAATAATTAATTCTTAACTACTAGAATGAGGCATAAATGCTTATTTGTAGAAGGTTCATGTACCTGACTTAATTTAATTTAAATATTACCACCTCACAAGTGAAAGTGGTGGCATGGAATACCCGATTTTAATTCTAGATATTTTTTTTTCATGCTTGTTGGAACTCTTCTAAGAAATGCATGATGGCCGATGTCCTGTGAAGTACTGCCTTACTTTAAAATTATCTCCATTCAGCAGCGTCTCCTCTAGCTGTAGGATACAGAGGCAGGGATTCAAAAATCTACAAGGAATTGCTGTGATTGACCTATAACAGACTTGACGTATATAAATTGTTCAAGTGAAGTAAATGTGCATGGAATGAACAGACAGCTCCTAAATGTCAGCTTACTGTTGTAAGTTTGTTATTGATAGGGTAGGGAGTTAAGTTTTAAAAGGTTTACTAAATATATATGTTTAATGACTTTCTTATATAGTCCTAACATCACTTGAAAAAAAGACTAACATTCCCACAAGCAATGCCTGTTGGGAATGCCACATCCAGTCCTTCGTGGCTTTATTTGTAGAATACCGTCAGAGAAATAACTAACCTTTGAGCCCAACTTGTAGTTAATCTCTGGAGAGTCTTGGCATTGTTTTAGCAGAGTGGCCTGTAATAAACCCTGTCATATTATTGACTTGCAAGGACAATTTTTTCTCTGCTGCAATAATGTGGATTTCTCACAGAGCAGGACTGTCACGTTTTTAGTGGCATTAGATGTATTGCTTCACAAGCAGCCCTAAGTGCAGAATCCTGAATGCATACTCCAGATCTCTTGGTACATTTCCTTCATCAGAATCTGATATTGAATGACTTCAGGTGCTTTCATTGCAAGCTTCACATTGTGAAGCTGATCACAGAGCCACTCTGGTTTGAATATTTAATTGCTTTCTGTAGCAACTGCTCTAGTTCTAGAGCAGGCAGACAAGCTGCTGCTTCATTGCAGGTAGTCTAGTTAAAATGGTATTTATCAAAGAGCTTAAGTTAGAAGTTCTGACCTAGATACTAGTATCAAAACTTTTTACAACTTTTTAATGGCGCATTGGTTAATTTATGGCCTAAGTTTGACTGAATCTCAATATTGTCTCAATGGCAACTAAGATTTCACCTTCTCTTAGGTGACAGATTAAACTTTGCAAATGTTAAGCAGTTTGTTCAAGCTTCCTCATTCAGGTCTTCTCTTCACTGTGGTCTTTTAAGCAGCAGGACTGAAGAAGAAGAAACTAAATTAAATGCCACCAAACCACCACTAACTTATAATCAAAGCCATTTCAGAAATGAGCAGAGAGATTCTTTTTCTTTCCTTCCTCCTCACTCTCCAGATTTCCTTATTGTCTTTCCATCTCCTATCCTAATGTAATCTTATAATAATAATCTGTTACAGATTTTTGGGGTTTTAAACTTGGAACCTGGTGATAAAGCTTCTCAGGCTTTTTTTCTGGTTGCTTTCCAACTAATTTATAAAACTTTGTTGCAGTGAAAATAAGCAACTTCAATCGTGCAAAGCCAAGACCTGACATAATTGAAGAAGAAAAGCTATATGCCTACCCTAGTCACATTACCTCAGAAGTTGGATTCAGGTAAGACTTTCTAATTAATCTTGTGCTGTGTTCAGCCACGGTATATAGGAAACACTGAGTAACGTAATTGCATTACTTTCTGTAGACTTAAATATAATATTAAATCTGTTGACCAAAGCAGAGGTGGGAATAATAGTTCTGAAGGAAACCGTATGCTTAAGGCTGCCATTTTACATGCACAGATGAGAAGCAGCACAGTCTTATTGCTATTACTATGTAAAAAGTACTTGTTACAATACAGAAATCCTCAAACATGAGGACAGAAATGATTTGACCATTTATGGCTGGTTACGTGAATCTTTAATGTGCTATAAATAACTATGCTTAATCCAGTTTAGTTGACTTTATATGAGAGTTTGAGGAAAGATACTGGTGTCTTACACTGTTACTTAAAGTATGCCTACAGAAGCCTAGCTTCTTCAACAAGTCCTTTCAGAGAAGGAAATGCATTGTGGGCAGCTGATAGATGAAGAAGAGAACTTTGCAGCTTTGTTCTGTGCCAGCAGTTGGACATAAGATTCTAGAAAGGGATTTGGAATATATTTTCAGTTTGGAAAAGAACTTCAAAGGTAGGTGGGGCACTTAAAACATAAGAAAGGTCTCGGTGAGATAGAGAAGCTGTCCAGTATTCATCTCACAAGCACTGAGACTGCTTGTTTTTCCTTTGATTACCTTCTGACTGCTTGAACATCTTCCAGTTGCTAAAATGAGTCTCTGATATGACTTAACAAAAGCAAACATCAAAACTAGCATGGATTTCCATAAAAGAATTTATTTAGAAATTTTCTAATACAGTATGACTTGCTTCTGTATGTGTGCCTTAGTAAAAAGTTGAAGTGCAGAGATGACTAATACTTCGGCACTTCCCCTGGTGTCACAAATGCAGCATGCACATGCTTTTATGGAACTTGGAAGTAGATGTCCAGGATACAGGAAGGATTTAGAGTTGTCTTGAATTTTGATATAATATCTGACTTCCATCTTGATAGAAACACCATGGTGAATGCATGGTGGACCTCATTCCTTTCTCATTCAGCTTCTCCCCTGAGAAATTCTCAAATGTCCAGGGAAGGAGTCTGCAACAATGACCAGCTGAGGAAAAGGCTCTGATTATTTTTGATTAAAGAGTGCAAACTTCCTGTGAGAACTGATTGCAAAACTGTTATTTTAATTCAGCTCTATACAGTTCTGACTCTCTTTCCCTTGAGAGTTAAGGTCTATTGAAAAGTGAATCCTGTCAGCCCGGCAGTTGACCCTGGTTGAAAGAATGTTTTTTGACTATTATGACCTCTACAACCTAAGCTATTGATCAGGACCTCTTCTGTGCTTTAAGTCGGTAGTGCAGATTACTGGTTAAGGTTGCAAGCTTTCTGTCTACAAAACTTTTCTTTTTTTTTTTTCCAGCTTAACTATAGTAGGTTATTAATTGGACCTATGATTTTTTTCCAGTCTAGCAATCTTCCTCAGCACTTTCTAAGAACTGTGAAAAGGGCAGTGTTCCTCCACAAAATGCTGCAAGGCTGAGGAGCAACTTTCTAAGCTCAGAGATGCTCACACATGTACTAAGGGCAAATTTCCCAAGTCAGCTAGGAAGAAATAATGTGCAAGGGAAGACTGGAATATGCTCAGGCATTGGTACTTGTTCTTCCTATATTCTTAAAAATTCCTAATTGTAGACTTCACAAAATCCTGTACTCTTACTGATTTTTTTTTTTTAATTTTTTTTTTTCCCTCAATTAAGTTTGCTTTACACTTAACTAGGATAGTAATACTGCAGTATTAAAGTGAAGGATGTCTGAAAGCTGGAGATATTTTAAGTGGGAAGTTAGCTGTACATGAGGTTGTAGATCTGAAATAGCACAACTGTTTGGTACTGATGCTGTTATGGTATTGCGACAGATAATATCACTGTATATAGTAGTATATCATGTATGCTATTGCAGGTTAATCAAACTTCGTCTTAAACAGCTTATAATCCCCCATGGCTGAACAAAAATGTTATGCCTGCTTTAAATAAGCTTCCTAATGTAGTTGGAAAAGGTGCCATGGATTTTTTTAGTACAGTTCTAGCATGTTGTCTGGCTCAGTGAACTTAAGTTTGTTAAACAGTAAGAAGCCTCATACTACTAAACTTTTCTATAACTGTCTAGCAGGAAATGTGACTCAGGTGTGTATACATGGCATGCAGTTTAACTAAACTACTTTTTCTGCCTTCTCATGCAAAACAGAGGTTAAACGTAGGTGTTGTAGATTGCTTCCTCCCTCAAAAATTAGTTGAGATCAACAAAAGTAACAGTGAAGGAAGCAACTTGTTTAAGTACTTGTTAACTAGCTCCGACACTTTGTATGTTGGAAAGCTGCTGTCACTTACTGAAACCCATATTCATGTCTGTTATTTTAAGGGAAAATTCAAGCTTAGAAGAGATAGTTGAGAAGCAAGGAGATGTAATAGAATATCTTCAGCGACACAATGCACTGCTCAGCAAGAGACTATTGGCACTAACATCTCAGCAAATCAAACCTTAACAGCATTTGGAAAACTGCTGCTGGAGCTCTGGAGAGAACATGAGGTAATGTAATATCCAGACTGATCTGTACAGATGACTCTTCTTCTATCATCTTTAACACTTTGGAATAGAAGTCAAGCTGGAAGGAGGAGCTCTGCATACACTGCAAACCTGTTACAACTGGACACTCTGGCTCTCTGCAAGTCATCCGTTCTGAAAAAACTTCTGAAGCTTCAAGGATTTTTAATTCCTAACAAGTTAATTTGGACCTGAGGTAATGGTTTAACATCATTCACTCGTTGCTATTATTTTGTACTGCTGTAACCTTTAAGCTTCAAATTACCAAAGTATTTTATATTTCTACAATACAGATTTGTTGTCTACAAAAATCTGACTTTGTGAAGAATGTCTCCTCAGTTTCTAGTGCCGAAGCTGAGACTAGATTTGTTCTGTCACTGAGTCCCATTACTTCTAGTGCTAGAGATAATGTACTTCAATAATCTTATACAAAGTAGATTGGTATCCTTTCTCCTTTGTCAAGAAAAGGAATGAAACTGATTCCTGTGCTAGTGGAGAAATTTGGCATCCAATTTAGGATTAAATAAACAGCAGTGAGTGCCTGAAAATGGCAAATCTCGCATTTAAGTGTGTGGTACAAAACAATGTCATGATAAGCAATTGGAGCAGTTGTTCAGAATTCTGTCTTTAAAACCTGTAAGAGGGATCTTCAGAGCTGATGACTTTCCTGTTACCAGGAGTCTGTGTCAGCTAATAATCAGCAAGATTCCTACTCTGCTGACTAAACTAACAATGCAAAAATATTTGAAAGTAAGCTTTTTCATTTACCTAGTAACTAACTTGTGTCGGATGGGTTTAGAGAGCTTGTTAAAGATTACACATATCCTTGCTCTTTACTTTGACTCTTCAAAAAAGTCGTCATCTTGATTCAAAAGCTAAAATGGTGTTATATTGGGAGTTGAAGAGCAGCAGAAGACAAACAGTACTTCTAGAGCTTGGAGAAACAAAAATCTTTGGTTCTACTTTGTGGATTTATTGGGAAGGCTGGTGAAAGAACCATTCTGTTCTAGGTACTACTTTGTCTACCATTGTAGACCAAGAATTATTTTAAAAGCCAATACCTCTGTGGGGAGACAGGGTAATCTCTAGTCAAAACTGGGAAGAAGTCTTTCATCAGGAGTGGTCTTGCAGTTGAATATAAGAAAAAGAAAATTAATCTCTCCTACTTTGATCCTAGGGCACAACTCTAGAAACAACTGAACTGTTTTATGTGCAACAAACCTGGGGATTGTCTCATTTAAAGGAAAAAAATAAATATTGGAGGTTTTGCTGCTATCAACACTAGACTGTCCTCCTTAACTGTTGTTTCTTGAAAGCGCAGCTGCAATTTTATACTAAACATGTGAGGAATGCAAATGTTTCTGGTTTTAGAACTCAGGTTTTGATGTGACTGTGTCTATCAATTTATATAATTTCTATGAAAGGCAGTAAAATGTGACTGAAGTTCATGCACAATAAACGCAACTAAGGAAAAGTGTTGAGTTCTGTTGTTTCTAAGCTCATGTACAGCTGGTGAAGACTGTTCCAGCAGGCAATCTGTGTGGATTTTCTGTTATGCTGAACTTCTCACAGCACAGTTTTGGCACTTAAAACTAGCCAGGCACTGTTATAACAAGGATAGCTGTGCACTTGTTTTTAAACTTTAGGTTTGTTTTTATTCTCTTTCCTGGGTAATATTTTTCCATTGCACTTCAGGCTTTCCCTGCTACTCCTGCTTCACTCCAACATTGAGGAACAGGCTATATAGTGTAGCAGAACAACCCTACTGTATTTTGAGGGCATTGTTCATACCCTCCTCCTCTCCTTCATGACTGCTTATGGTAAAACTTGGGTTATCCAGCAGTATTGCTTTCCACGGAACATGGTGAGCACGGGTTGCCATGCGTGAATACATGTATCTTCTGCCCTTTGTAAATCATAGCTCTTAAGTACACAAGTATTAATAACTTGCAACAGCCCTGTGCACAGGGTGCGTTGTGACATCACAGCGGAGCGTGCTGGGTGTTGTAGAGGGTTGCCCACTGCTGGTTCCCCAGCAGCGTGGAGCAGGTTTGGGTCTGGCTGGTGGTGCCAGCCCCTGACCGAGGGGAACTGGCCAGCGAGAGGCCGTGCGCAAGCTGGTGCTCACCAGCTTGGGTGAGGGCCCATTTGCCCTTGGGGAAAGGGCAAATGGGTGCTCTTGTGCAAGCCAGAGAAAGCCGTGCTGCATGCAACATCCCACAGCTCTGAAACTGGGCTTATTCTGGTTATGCAACATCTTGCTTTTACCTTAACCTTGGCCTCCGCTGGTGTGCGGTGCAGCGCTGGGTGTTGTGGCAGCCAGTGCCGTCTGACCAGCGTCCCGTCCATCGTCAACAGTCTGGCCCAGGTAACTGCCCCTGCTGCCTCAGCACCTGACTGCAGGCTGGGCCTTCCCTGGCTGAAATAAAATCCGGTGTGCTGCATGCTTGGTAACTGGGGATGAGTTTCAGGGGTTTAAAAAAAAAAAAAGTCTCACCTAGTGATCACAGTGATTTCCATGTGCTCTGCTGCAAGCTATTGCAGCCCTTCTTGGGCACAGTGTGACAGAGTTGCATGTTGGTGAATACATGAGCAGCTGAAGAAATCAGTGATGCTCTTTGTGTAATTACAGCTGCTGAAATGCATAAATATTTGCAGGTCTGTTGTCTTAACTTGGTAAGATACAGTGGATTGCAACCAGGGCAGCAAGAAGATGAAGGAGGAACGTTTCCTAATACATGTTGCAACTGTACATGAAAATATATATATATATATTCTACTATTTATTTTGGTTTTTTCGTTGTCTTTTTTTTGTGTGTGTGGTCTTTTTCGTTTGTTTGGGGTTTTTTTTTGTTATTCACTTGGTACCCCAATAGCTTTTTGCTTCTGTAGGAAAGAAAAAATATATCTGTTTTTCAGGTTCGGGAAAACAAGTATTTCAGACCACCTAAGAAACATGAAAGAGTCAGAGTTGCCAAAAAACGGTGGGTTTTGTAATAATTTCTAGATGAAATACTGAAATTTGTTGAATATTTTGTACACATTAAAGAAAAGACATTGTAATTATTTCTTGCAAATGCATATCATCTATATAAGGGAAAAAATCTCAGTCAATATTTGTGTTTGCTCATAGTGGAAAGTGTATGTAAACATGTCAGTATTTCACCTCACAAAGGAAATCACTGATTGTGTAAAATTTTTTAATGGGATTTTCATGCTTTAAGGTTCTACATGCGGTTAAGCAGGCTTGCCCCACTGAAGGTCATTCTTAATCTTAAAAAAAAAAAAGTGTCGAGGACCAAAGGTACTTGGGCAGACAACAATCTAACCTTCCTTGAGGTAACTTGAGACATGAAAAAGCATCCTCAGTGCTGGAACAAGTTAGGCTTTCTGGCATTATTGCTAACTAAAGACACAGGTTATGCTGTTTATACTGTTGGAGTGTTTCCCACTTTGCACAAATATTTTGCCACTTGATCCTTGGCAACAAAGATAAAGGCCATCGACAGTATTGAGAGATCAGTATGCTAATTACACTTGTCTGATTAGAGTCAAACATTTTAAACTTATTTACCATACTAATGCTTCTCCTGATTGATGTTGATATAAATCTTATGTGACCCTTAGCAAAACTTGGCTTTGTGTGTACAGATACTGAGGTATTTATAGCATATGTATGTGGCGTAAGGGAAATATTTCCAGTCTTTATTCTTCTATAATTTCCTTTCTTCTATACTGGAAAGGGAAGAGCTGAATTGTTTATTACCCTTTGGGAACACACTAATCTGCTGTTTCTCACTGCAGCCTTACATTTACCTCTATTTCCTGTTGACCTGCTGTTACATCATCTTGTATTTCACTCTAGAATAGCCAATATAATTGAAAAGATTTAATGAAACCGACTTTCAAATAAAACTTAAAATTTTCCTATGTCGCTCTGCAAGACAAGGAGGTAATTCAAAGTTTCAGAAACTTGCCTTTTGGTTTTCAGCTTTTGAGGTCTGAATTTACCTTTGGATCAAGTCTTTTGTTAGCTTGCATCCATGCAAACACCAGTTCTGGTGCAAATACACAGCAACTTGTATTTGTACAAACTTCCCTTCAACGTATGCTCACACGTGCACATGGAGAGTTCAGTCAATTCAGCTGTTGTAGCACTGTGTCCAAATCCTTTGTGTTTAAATATGTAAAAACACCCTTATCAGGCAAAACTGTCTTTTACCATTTGAAAATCACGTTGTGCAAATCGAATGAAAACAGGTAAGTTCAACAAAGTCAAAGGCAAGTCAAGCTCAGCTGAAAACAAGGTCTGTTGAAGCCCTGCTCCCACTAAAGTTAAATGTCAACGTAGCATGGTGCTGCAGGAGCATCGCTTGGCTCCAATTCTACTGTGCAAGATATCTAGCACTCAGAAATTTTAGAGTATCCAGCCTTTAATGGGAGAAGTTCCTGCACATTTTAGCTTCTGCTATGCTTCAGACTACTACTGAGCTCATTTTTTTTTTGTTTTGAAATAAGACCATTTGCTTTAATTTGTGCAAACATTCAGATTTCAAGATTTCACACTCTAAGATAATTTAAAATCTTGCTTATTCTAGATATGAAGACAATGCATAATCTGGGTTCTGCTGTAATCCTATTTAAGGTATCGAGATGTGTTAGAGCATGCTGCAATTACACCAACCATTAGTTTTAGTAAACTAAGTTATTCCTATATGGCTTTTAGCAGAATTTTGTGTTTTTAGAAAGATAGAAAATGTGAGGAAAATGTTTACATGAATTATTATTATTTATTTGTGTCAGAAATTTGAGTAAGAAAAATTCTTACACACTGATTCCATATGAATCCACAGGGAAATGAGACAAATTGTCCATTTTCTTCAGATACATTGCCTTTGACAACTGAAGAATATAAATTTTGAAAAGTGTACAATGTTTATTTAAAATTAGATGTTATTTGAAGTGCATACTCTGTTTTTACAAAATATACAATCATCCAGCTAGTTCATAAACATATCTGTCAAAGATCACAATCAATGCTTTTATTCAAAGAAGATTTTTTGGTATCAGCATGTCTAAAAAGAAAAGACATTTACAGTAATTTTGTACACTGACAATGGGCTTCTTAGCACACTTTGGTACTTGTTTTATTTATTTTTGCATCTCTAAAGGAATATGCATATATAGCTCTCTGATAGACATATGTTTTTCTTACGATTTTATCAAAGTTAATTCAACTACGGTTATATGAAATATCTAGTGCCATGCTAAATCCATATACTCATTTACAAGACAAAACTGTTAAATAGTTTCTGTTATAACTGTTAAACCTTTCTTGCTTTCCCATACTCTTTACCTTTACTTCTAAACAGAAATAGCCAAGAATACATATGAAAGCTAAGCTAAATAAATAACTTAAAAAAGAAATTTGTGGTAGTATGCCTCTTAATTTTGGAAAACTGCTTTTCTTCAAAACTCCCAAGGTTTACCTGCAGGGCTGGTTGTTGCTATAGACAACTCTGACTGTCTTTTTAATGACTATTTTTCAAAACTCCAAAATGGGATATATGTTAACTTTTTTTTTTTCTATACAACTTAACTCCTGTTAAACTCTGCCAGTATGAATCAGATTAAGGTTTCAAGTTCTTAGAAATGAGGGTTTACACATAGACACTGATTAGAAAGTTTCAGCTATTCAGTTTTCTTGATTACTATTCTTATTAGAAACTGTGTGTTGCAAGACAAAATTCTTCTACTGGATTTCAACCCTGACACTGCTGATCTTCACTCGTCTTTGTACAATTTACAAAAAAAATGTTGATATTTCAAGACTAGTGCAATGACTTAAAAATCTGGGTATAACTTATTTTCAGGTTTTAGTTCTGCTAAATGAGAGGGCTCCCATGTTTTCCTTTACATGCAAGTTTGTAATTTCTGCTGATATAAAAAGATGTGAAACATTTATTTTTTATTTTGTTTTGTAAAATATAAGCTTGATGTATTCTTGACCTCCGGTGCTGAAAAGAACAGCCTGTTTTCTGTGTGAAGTTCTCATTCATTGTAGTGCTGCGTTCCAAATATCCCATTCATTTTAATTACAGGAATAGAGTACTACGCAGGCCAAACAAAGGTTTCTTTTCAATGGTCTATTTTTATGCTCTATTTATAATACTGTAGCGGGTATTTTAAGGAAACTACTATTGAGCAAATAGTTCTATAGTACTGAATTTTCAAAGTCTGTTTTAGCTGTCTAGTCTGGCAGTTTACGAAAACAAATGATAGGCTTGGCAGTACCAGCTCATTACACAGGAGGATGGGCTTGACCTTAAGGCCTGACTTGAGAGAGCCGCGTTATCAGCTTTGCATGACCCTTGGCTAATCTCTTATCTCTCTGGGCTTCAACTCTCTATCTGTAGAATGAGGGGCAATATTCTCTTTGCTTTCTTATATTGTAAACTCTCCCTATGCTCACGCTACACAAATCCAGTAGGACTACTAGTGTGGTGCTGACTCTGGTACTGTTACGGTAACACATTCTACATTACTGTTAAGATAATTCCATAAAGATGTAAAGTTAGGTGTTAAAACATATATGCATATATTATTAATATATAAAAGTATAAACAAAAAAATGGACTTCACCGTTCTGTGCTGGAGCCTGATGTTATTTTACCCTAAATACTGTCCCCCGCACAGCCTGAATTGAGTAGTCAACAGCACGTCCAGTTTCGGTCTGAGGAATACAGAGTCCCCTTGGGAAGATCCTTTTTAAATGTCACTGGAAATCCATCTTGGGCACCTGATATTTGATTTGGTCTTTAAATTTCACTGGTCATTATAAGATCCAAATAATTTATACAGACTGTTTCAGTCAGATGAGTTTCCTGTACATTGTCCCATCACCACCCTCTGTTTCTTGCCCCCTCTTCCTAGGGTGTGAGCCAGGGGCCATTGTTCCAAGTCTTGCAGAATATGGCAGACAGGACTGCTGAAGATGGGACTGTGGGGGCTCTGCCAGGTTGTTGATCTGGACTTCTGACTAACTTCTCCATAGGTTTAATTGGTGCTCCTTTAAAACACTGAAAAGCCCATTATTAAATTGCTGGGGAAAAAAAAGGAGAGAAACAGCCATTAATGTGAGATTTAGGAAACTCTCATACAAAAAGAGAATATAGTAATTATTAAATAGATGGCTGAAATTTGAATTTTGATTTGGAAATTTCAGCTAAAAATGTTACGACAAAACAATAAAAACGCCAAAAGCAAGAAGGCCTCTAACATTAAGGTTTTTTTTCCCAGGTTTTTTTTTTATCCCATGCCGTGCTTTGCCCATGTAACTAATAAAAAATCAAGTTCAATTCCCTTGTCATTTCAAATGTTGTTGTGAAAAAGAGAGGCTGCTACATTCATCCCGGTTTCCAACCACCTGTTGAAATTCAGGCTTAAGGGTCCGTCCTGTTTGCATCTGCAAATAGCTTTATCCATATGTACAACTCCATTGAGATCAATAAGATTACTCTAGTGACTCAAGCTACGCAGGCATGTAAATATTTGCTGAATTAGGACTAAAACTAGAAGGGAATGTAAACGTAGATGGTAAATCCTACTTAAGATAAAGGAGCTGAGCACCCACAATGATGTCTGGAGTTAACAGAGTTGGTTCAGGTGCCTGTCACCCCTTACTCCCCAGTCAAGCTTTATGGATTTCTAAACAGCTTTATAAAGCAGAATAATCTTTAGCTAAAAGTCTACAAGACATATTATGAATGAATAAGTATGCTGGTTTGCTTTGTCATTGACTTTTGTTGCAAGAAATCAGAAGGAGATAACACTGAAAACAGCTTTTATCTTGATATTCCGTAGTGTAAGCGCACATGTATGGTACAGCTACTGCAGTCTCAAGCAAAATGCATCATATACTGTTTCAGAGCCTGTTAGGGAAAATGTAATTGTGTTCTGCACAGCCAAACTCCAGATTATGGATGCTAGAGGAAGGGGGGGTTAAATTTACTTTTCTTAGGAATCAAAGCAAGTCATTCAGAGGCTATTCAAGAAGTTGCTGGACCTGAATTCTGCTGTCCCTGTCATTCAGACTCTGCATGCGGAGTGATTGGATTGCTTATCTTCTTTGGTTTAGCTTAAACTGCTGAGGGAATCTCGTTTTAATCTGTCTCTCGTCGAAACAAATCCAGTGAGGAGACATGGCATCCAGAAGTCAAGCATCCTTCTGGCACGTCCTCCTTGCTACTTGAGGCTTAATTCTGACACTGAATATGCAGCCCACCTGAGATTAAATTTCAGATACGGTAATCTTTTTTTCAACTTCACCATGTTGCCCATTTACCATCCCGTCTGCATATTCCCACAGGTTTATAGCCAGCACTATGGAGTGGAATGGCACCTTGTAGCATGGCTGCTTTGGGAGTGGTGTGGGCCCTTTTCACCCAGGTGGTTTATGCATTGAGAAGATTCTCGGCATGGCGTTGTTAAAACCTTGATTTTGGTCTCTTTTTCACTGTTCAGCCCTTCGTAAATCGAAACATCTCGGGTCCACAGAGTGTGGGTTCTGCCATCATTTATTTATGAGGCTGTCACACCTGGGGCTACAAGATGATTTTGATACAGAATGAGCTTAGAAGATGCAAACCTACCGACTGCATGTTTTATTCATCCTTAAATTGCTGGAGCTCGCCCGGGTTTCCTTTTGATGCCTACCCTATTTGCATATGCTACCTGTGTGCTCCTGCAGTCACTTAGTATTTGAATGTATATGCCCTCATCAGCTATAAAGCATTCAGGGTTTGCACTTGTATGGCCTTTCATCCAAGGAGCTCAAAGTCCCTGGCTGACAGTGATTAAGAATCGCAGGCCCCTTTGAAGTGGGTCGATGCTGCTACCTTCACTGCTACTGACGGGGCAGGGGCAGGGTGAGGTGACTTTGCCCGGCACCCGGCACCCAGCACCAGGGAAGGGTCGGTGCTGGGAGCATCCTCTTCCCCAGCTCCTGCTTTGTGCCTCCCTTGCACTCGCTGCGCTGCTTGCCCCGCAGTTCTGCGTTTAAACTTTTCTTAAACGCTTCTTAAACGCTTGCAGGGCAGCAGCTCGTCCTATTTAGCAGGCGCAGGAAATTTCCCACTCGGACTAAGGGATGGCATTTGCGTGGGGAGCGGTGGCCTGGTGTAGGGCCGGGGGCAATAACATGCGCCCACCGTGCGCCCGCCCAAAGCCCAGTTTTCATACCAAACCCCCAGAGACCGGATGAAATCCCGCCCCTGGCCGCGCTTGCCTCATCAAACGCCCCTCGAACCCTTCCGAAATTGCAGGTGTCGATTAGGAAAGGTGTGCTCATAGCGGAGAGCGCTCCCGGCGCCTCCGGAGAAACCTCGCAGCGGAAAATCTTGTTGCCCGCCACGCGTGGGTAGTTACCTCGCCGGGGCTCAGGGGAAGGGCACCCGTGAGTGGAGCGGGACGCAGCGCCGGTGGGAGCAGCCGTGCCGGTGGAGCTTCCTCCGCAGGGCCAGGTTGGCTGCCGAGAGAGGGGGGGAAGGAGGGACAGGGAGTTAGGGGAGGGGGGCCACAGCGCGTCCCCGTGCTCATGGCTCGGGGGCGAGCGGTCCGGTCCCACGTGGGACGGGACGGGGTGGCCCCCCGCTCCGCCGCTCCCCGGGGGCTACCGGTGTCCTGGGCCGCTCCTCCCGTGCTTCCCAGCAGCAGGCTTGCCACAGCGGCCGGCCTCCAGTCCCGGTTTATTCTCGCACCCCCCTCCGAAATTGCTGGATTCCCGATGCATCACCTCGCCCTGCCGCAGTCGGCCGCGGACCTAGCCTGCACAAACCCTTCGCAAAACGCGTGGTCGGCATCGCGACCTCCCCCCCCTTCCCCGACCCCCTCACTCACCCACCCACGACCCGCGCCCCGCTTACCCGGCCTCTGCCCGGCGGCGGGGAGGAGGCTGCCCAGGAGCAGCACCGCGAGCCAGAGGAGCAGCCGGGGTCTCATCGTCGGCGTGG
>WHYT01017416.1:516792-540231 GCA_009806455.1 Tetrax tetrax | reverse complement strand
TGCAATATCTGTATGCATTTCAATAATATAATAATATCTAACATGAATAAAAGGCACAATGCAAAACTCAAAGTACATTGAGCTGATCTCAGTGTTTACCACAAGGACCCTTGCGTTAAGCCCTCAAAGAAGGTCTGGAGACTCCAGGCTCATCAAAGTTTTGTAATGGGTACTGTACTCACCCAAAAATAGATGAATCCAGGAAACACAACAGCAGTCAAAAACACCAACCCTCAGACAAACACATGCTTCGTGGAAGAGAGGTTACATTAGGTTACGTGCATAAGTTAACCTAATGTCAGGGAGTGCAGTTCATGAGGTGTGTTGCATCACAGCTTTAGAAACTCTCCCTTGAATTTGGCAGTGTTTTTATTTGCTTTTGAGGCTAGTAAATATTTTCAGCTTGCAAATTTCCACAAAATAGTCATAAAAATCTGTCACCAGAGACCCTGAGGAACTTTCTTTTTTATGTGCAGTCTTTTATAAAGCCTATTTTGTAAAAGGAGATGTGGTCATTGCTCCTTTCAACTTATTCCTGATTGCAGTGTTTGAATCCCTTAAAAACACAAAGATAGTGTTATTATTGATACAGAGGTGAAGATGGTAATGTATACAAAAACATATACAGAGTCAAGGAGTAATTAGTGATTTAATCCAATTTCTCAGCTATGTAAGCTTAAATAATATTTTATTTATTTTATCTTTGTGGACTGATACTGCACAGCTTAAATTCAAGCTGCATTGCTTAGTTGTGATAGATTGTGTAAGACAGCAGTCTCATTTGTTTTCCATTATTATACACATAATGTTTTCTTACAAAAAAATAAACTTGATTGAAATGCTCTTTCTAATGCTCATAAAAACAGCTACGTATTGTTTAAACGTTTTCAAGAAGAGCTCTCTGTTGAAAAGAAGTTGAAATTTAAAGTAATTATAGAAGTACATCCCACTGGGGGTTGACTTTTGGTGTGCTTTTGAAAACTGGCCTTCACATTTGGATGCTGTATATATGCATACTAAAGCTACTTTTTGCGCCACTCCCTTTTTTTTTTGATGAGCCACTAAGGTGAATAGTGGAGAGTTGGCAGTGGGCTTACAGTGGAGACAAAGTGGGCTTACTTGGAGACAAAGTGATTTGTACCTTTGTAATTAAAATAATAAATTGGCTTTATAGTTTTCCAGCATGATACATGCAGGATGGAAAAATCTCAGCATGAATGTCACAGATCAAGTATATATTGTGGTGCTGGTAGGTAGTAAAACACAGTTTTTCATTTCCACAGTGAGCAAATTAAAGAAGGAAATCGGAAAGCTTCCCCTGGCCAGTCCGTAGCCCTTTCAAGTGCCATAGGCGTGGGGTAGCTGTGCTGTGTCCTGGCTACCCAAGCTGCCTGAAGCTGCTTTAGCCCCTGCGTTACTTTGGTTGAGGTTAAACTGCCTTTAAAAGCCTCCAGGGAGCTGTCGTGACATCAGATAGCAATTAATGGGGTGCAGGAATCCAGGCTTGTTTCTGTCGAGGAGGTTGAGTGGGTGGTGAAGTGGCAGAGGCAGCTACCAGTAGTTCTGCCGTTTCTGTGCTGTGTGGGTCTCCAGCTGCCTCACAGGAGCTCAGTCACCCTTTCCCTCTCCCCCTTACCCTCTATGTGTTGTCCCACTGCTACAAGGGCACCGTAGCAAAGGTCCACTGAACAGGAAATCACACGCCATCATCTTTGCAAAGTTATCTTTTTAAGAACTTTGGGCTTGGTTTCAATATGACTGCAATTATTTGCAGTATTTATTTTCCCCTTTTATAGCTTTTACAATGAAAGAAAGAAACCCAAAGTGTTTTCACATCTATCTCACATTCTCAATACAGATTCCACTCACAGACTTATTCTTTATCTACAGTAGATTTTGGTGATGTCCAGAGTTGAAAGCCTGGTGAGGTCTCAGCACTCTGCTATCACATACTTGGGACTACTGCAGAGGTTCAGATCTGCCAGTCTATGTCTTCGCGGATGGAGTCTTGGAGGCACGGGGCTTTCTTTGCATGTGCTATACTACCTATGACACAGGCAAGTGCCTCTTGGCTTCCAAGCTTCTTTGAGAGAAGATGGCCAGAGATGTGGGCCACCACAGTGCAGGCATTTCTTGCAGCTGTTTCCTAGTTGTCTTCACTCTCAGGAATGGTCAGGATGGAGAACATCAGCTGGATGAATTGTTTTCATGCCAGTAGCCTCTTGCTTCTGCTGTCTTTCCTGACGAGCCCTTTGGCTTCCCACCTGTCATATTGTGGATGTATAATTTTTACAATTTGTGGAAAGGGTGCTGTGGTCTGAAGACTGGGAGCAGTTGAGAACAGGTTACAAGCTTCACAACTTGTTCTGACAGACAGAAAATGTCCTGTGGACTGTATCTTGGGCAACTTGTGGATGGTATTTCAACTGAAATCCCAATGAAGAAGGAATTTATAGAATGAGCCTCAGAGGTGTATTTCACAGGACTGTGTTACTGCTGCAGTGATTTCCCCATACCAGGTTCAGATGTGCTAGTTCAGGTAACCATAGTGGTGTGC
Source organism: Tetrax tetrax (assembly GCA_009806455.1). Lineage (NCBI taxonomy): Eukaryota > Metazoa > Chordata > Aves > Otidiformes > Otididae > Tetrax > Tetrax tetrax. The sequence goes on along the minus strand of WHYT01017416.1, from coordinate 537,674 downwards.
TAGTGAAATAGTCGTGCTCCTGAGCATTGGCTTACATCCTCTGATGTGTTTAAAGCCTGTTCTTAGGGCCGTGCTTCCATGGTGACAGGGGTAGCCTTCCTGAGCTAACTGAGTTAAGGCCATCATTGAATTGGTACTAATTTCATCCTGATTAACCAACATTAAATGCTGTATACTTAGAGAGTTAAATAAATTATATAAGGGGTATATATAATGATGTATTAATATGAGACCACCAGCTACAGCTTTTATTCTTTTTGTATGCTGCTTGTCTGTCACGTAGCAGTATAAATAGACCATGATCTCTTGTATGATAACTCATATGTTTTCTATACCATCAGCAGTGTTTCATGACTTTAAAAACTTACAGCACTAGGTAGGCGTATGAAAACTCCTTCAGAATTCAAACAGAAATCGACTGCAGTCATCTTTGAAAGGCACCCACAAACTTGCTATTCCTCTTCTCATTTTGCAAAGGATTAATGTGTGTTTACTAGGACCTTTTATTGGAACCTCAAGAGCAACAAATTCAGCTCACAGTTTTATTGATTAAGAGAATGATTTTCCCAATGTATATAAGTAATAATTGAATCGTTAAAGTAACATTTGTACTGCAAATTTTTTTTTCTCTTTTTAGTTTTTCCAAGAAGTCCTGAGAAGAATCCAAACAGAAAGTTGAGGTTTATCACATTCTAAATTAAGCTTAAATGACTTACAGTGTCATATTTGTAGAACTGTGACTACACTTTTTGTATAGAATTTTAATAGAGATTTTAAATAAAACTTTGTGACTTGTAGCTAACTGGTTGAAATACATTATTTACAGGGTTTGTTCCAGTTGTTACACATTAACTAACAGCGTGCTAGCAGCTAAGTAAATGTTTGGCAACCGATCAGAAGCTTGAAATGAGGTCATAACATATGGTGAGGTCCTGAGAGCTTACAATTCCTGTGTGTCTCAATGAATTTTGTAGCTGGTAAGCATCCTTCACAGCTTGTAGGCTCTGATCCAGCAGTGCACTTGAGTGTATGCGTATCTTGAAGTCAATAATAGCTGAAGTAGATCCTTCAGCTTCAGTAAGGCTGCTCGTCTGCTTAAAATTATGTACAGGAATGAATGCTTTGCTAGACCAAAGTGTCAAGGAATAAATAAGTATTGTTGGGAAAGTTTTAGTTCAAAAAGGTGTAAGATTTGAGAACATCTTCAGCCAGCATGCTGCTCATTAATGTATGTGAGCAGCAACTGATTTTTCTCTTTGAAAAGTGTGATCTTCTATTTGATTGCAACTCATGAGTTCATAAATACATTTAATGTACTCACACTTTATCCTTGCCTAGAAATTATCATTATAGCTGATATGATGCATGCAGAACCATGAAAGTAATGATTTTAGGCTAACAGGCATGCTTCTTATGATATTAGGCTTAATTAAATGGCATGGTAAGTAGAAATGCATACAAGTAGTACATCCTTTAAGTTTTTAGGAAAAATATCTTCTGAAGTGTTTAATTGTAAACAAGGGAGAAGATCTCAAAGTCTTTGCACTTTGCACTGGAAAACTGGTGACCAATTCTTAATACTGAGCAAACCCAACAGAAACGAAAATGTGAGTTGTCTGGACATTTGTATGAGGCCTCTCTCCTAGCAAGTGGTAGAGACCACTAAGAAATAGTGGTATGAAACACAGAGAAGGAAAAGTATTTTCTTGATTTTTTTTTTGTTGAAATACTACCAGTTTATTCAGAGTTTCATTATCTCTTCTGTTATCAAACAGGAAATCCTGTCTTTGCTTTACTGCCCCTGAAAGGCTGTCTTATCCACCAACCATTCTTCGCATTTGGCTCCCCAAAGTTTCTTCCACTTCTAGTATCTCACAGAGTGATTATCTCTGAAAGAAGCAGGTGGAGCCAGCCTGTGTTTAGTACTGGGACACACCATTGGATATTTTGTTTGTGTGAAGACAAAAAAGATTAATCTCAACTCACTGAGGCTGATAAAAAAGTGGCCTGGTTTTCAATTCGTTCAGGATTCCACTTACAGAAAATATAATCGCTGCTTAGAAGGGACCTTGCCTTCAGTGATGTGAGAACTGTGTTTAGCTATACTATCATGTATACAAAACCTAGTTACCTAAAGTTAAACATCTTGAACCAGAATGACTTTAGGAATGTGTTTTGGGATGAGGTATTTTTACTTGGGTTTTTTTTTTAAGAAAAAAAAAATATAATCTTCAGTATACGGTCTTTTTTTTTTTTTAATAAATTCTGCTAAAATTCAGGTTTTATCTCTGGATGATGATCCAAAATGGTTAAAAAAAACCCCCACAACCAACCCTTAAGAAAATTTCTGTTGACCTAAAAATGCTTTTTACCAACAAAATAATTTAAAAGAAAAACCCCAGTGACCTTTTTTATAACTAATTTCTCCCAGGTTCAATATGTAGATATAATCCCATGCTGAGTACCAACCATGATGTAGTGCAGCTTTAAAGGATCAAGACAAAGCTAAACCCTTGTAACAATTTGGTCTTAATAGTTACATTTTTGTACTTTTCAGTTGTTTGTAGCTCCCTCATCCATACAGCAAGGCCAGTAGAAGCAGAAAATGATTCAAATCTGTGGTAGATCATGTGATCATTGACTGCTGTAAGATTTTCCCTTTACTTGAAGGAATGTGGAGGAACATTTGGAGAACTGCGATTTTTAACAATAAGTGCATATTTTATTTTATGTATATAAATGATAAAGAATCTTACTTCTGTAAGATGCCATAGTTGTTCACCAGGTGTCTAAAATCCGACTTATTACAGATTTCAAATCCTCACAGCAGAGCTGCTAATTCTTTTCTTGATCCTCTGCCTCCCCAGCTGTTCTCCTTGCCTAACCATAAGCCCAATGGATATATTCAGATAGCATAATAAATTTGCTTCTGCTTTTAGTTTATCCTGTAGATACCTAGTTTCCAGGTGATGAAAGGAGACCTTTTGAAAGTTGCATGCTCCTTTCTTTTTTGTTTAGCGATGGAAAGCACACCCCAGTGCTGACAGAGACTGCTTTTGTCTCATTGACTTGTATGCATAATTTTTACAGCCTTATAAATCTTGGCTTTATGGGACTATGTGTCTTACAAACGAGATGAAGAGTGTCCCTTTCAGAATGGATTTGTTAATGCTGAGAGAGAGTGATATTCTCTCCCTCTAACCTCTTACCCTTTGGTAAAATGGCATGGTTTAGAGTTAACGGATTAAGCAAACATATAGCAAACATCTTCATTTTCAAAGTCAGTGCAAGCTGACACCTGCATTGTCCTGTATTAAAAATAAGATGGTGTTTCAGAGAAAAGAAATAGGGAAGAAAAGCTTGCTAGGGTAACTTACAAAAAAAGGCCTATTGTGTTTAACAGAGCAAACTTTGAAAGGCCTTGGTTGTGTTTGTTTCTGTTATAGTAGTTACAGACAATTATCGATGCAATAGATATCAGACAATTTTATCCCTTCTAGAAACACTTAAGAGATTTTTAGAAATATATTCATTTCTTTGTATACTTATAGGTTTGTATAAAGGGTAGGGTCAATCCCTAATACTTTGGAACTATTCGTCCTAAAACCAGCTATAGTCTTTGTATTTTTATTTTATCCAGATCAATTTAACAATCATCCTGTATGGAGAAAAAGGTGATCCAAATCAAAATGTGTTTTCTTCTATTTTTATGAAGCACTAAAGGAACTGGGCTGTCCACTTGTTTTAGCATTAGACAGTAACTACTTTGACTGTCCAGAATCGTTTGTCTTACAAAGTGGGGGATCCCAGCGTGGCATACTGATGAGTGTATCCCACTTCATCAGACCCCTTTAATTCAAAACATGTGAACTTATTTTGTTAAAACAAATTTAACTCTAGTATGTGAAATTGCCCTCTGGACATCTACCCATTAACATACATAGTAAAAGACTTTTTGAATATTCTGTACTGAATTACCCAAAACCTGCCACAGATGAACTACCCCCAAAGGTAAACATAAGTGAATATTTTATACTTTTATGTAAAGGGGAAGTTAGGAAGAAATAGAAACATTAGGCCAGATCTTCTAACAAACATGTAAAAACAAGTCTTCTATTAAAAAAAAAAAGGCCACTGAAGAAGTAGTTAAATTCAAATTTTCATGAAGATTTATTGAGAAAGGGACCCTTGATTTCTTTTTGTCAGTCACTTATTTTAAAAAATAAGTTTGCTGCTGTATTGCTTCAGTTTGTTTTAATTGTTCACACACAACTGGAGAGTGTTGATTTGCTGTGATCCTTGTTTATACACAGGAGTTGTGCTGATTTAATCAGTTTATTTAGATTCTCCTGTACATTTGCACTGCTTTTTGTAACAATAATGTCTGATTTAGTGCTTTCTTGTAACAACTTAACACTGGTTAAGTACTAATTGATACAATTCCATGTATTTTGTATTTGATTAGTCTTTGATTTTTGTCACAGTTTCTGATCCTTGGTTACACAAACTCAGAAATTTTCTTTTTTTTTGGAAGCTGCAACACATTTTGTAACAACTGAACGTCATAACATAGCATTGGTCCATCTAGTCTCACATTCATCAGAAGTTTATCCTAGATATACAAGACCAATAAGAAGCAGGAGAGAAGTGATCAGTCCATATTAGTTGCGTTGGCACCACAGCACCCAGGCAGCCTGGACCTCAGTCACTGCCTGTTGCTGTAAGCACCATACAAAAACAAAGCTGAAGCCCATCAAAACCCCGCTGTATAATCGTAGCATTATTATGGCTGTAGATGGTATAAGGTAAGACTTACAGAGAAAAGGATCTCTCTTTAGGTCAGCCCACTCTTTGAGGAAAAACAGATGAGATTTCAGGCACAGAGGCCCTACTTTGGGTCTGAGGTTCAAACCGTTCAATATTAAGAATGCAGTAGAGATAAGGGTTTTTTAGCACAGTGTGATTTCCCCATACATTTTACCTTCACCTAACAGCTTTGCATTTTAGTCTCTGTCCCACAAGAACATACAGACTTAATTTCTGTCTGCCTACTAATAACCTCTTTTGCTATACCTATTCCAATTTTTTTATTCCCTCAGATTATCTAATTCATTAACGTAATTAATATAAGCTTAAAGGAAATTGTTCTCAACCTGTGGCTTCTGTCTCAAACCTGTCCTAAAGCTTGTCTGTTTCTCCTCCTTATGTCTATCAGCCTAATAAAATGTATTACCTTTCCTAAATCTTAATATTTTCATAATGTAAGCGCAAGAAACCGTAGACAGAAGAGACAGATGCTGATATAATATCAGTAAGTTCAAAAGGCATTGACCAGCAGTCTGTATGTTCTGTTGATTTTCTACGTCCTCAATCAGTTTTGGGTGAAAAAAATGCAGCAAAAATAGATATTTATGTTTTACCAATGGCAGTTTTTTAAAACAGCATGAGTTATAACTCTCGAAGCTCAGTTTGTTTGGAATTTTCTAAAACAAATAGAAGCAAAAAGATCGAAAGTGGTTACCATTAGTTCTGTGTACATTTAAAAAAAAATACAGTGCCTGAATACATTCAGTGACCATCAGGGCATATTTGCTCTGGTGTAGCAACTGTGTAAGCCCTAGCAAAGACAGGTGAAAAGATTTTTTTATACTCTGATAAAACCTCATTTAGATTAAGAGCTCATGGCAAGGTCAAAATTCCTGATTATATTAGAAGCCTACTATCTCTTCCATTTAGGCTTTTATTACTGAGTATTGAAATAATGGCTTCTAACTCTACTAATTAGATGTGCTGCTCATCTATAAGTAGGTGAGATCACAGAGAGGCAAGCACAAAGATGAGCATGGCTGGATGCAGCCGAGGCAGAGATGAGTGGCCACCCAGCTTGGTCCTTCATGCGATTCACCAGGGGCTGCTTACGCCTTGAGCTGCCAGGCTAGAGGTGCCCTCAGGAAAAGAGGTAAGGGGGTTCAAGCTTCCCTGGCTTCCAGACCATTGAATCTTCTCTTAAATAGACACGGTCTCCTCCTAATCTGCCCTCACTATCTCCAATTAATGTCTCTCATGTTACTGTTTTTCCACAAGGCTCTCTCCGCTGCTTCCTTCGTTTCCCTCAGGAGTTGTCTTTTTCGCTTGCTCTTTCTGAACAACTCCCTAACAGTACTGTTACAGCTTGGCCCAGCTCCGCTTTTTCCTCTGTGTAACAGAGGGGAGCACTCTGTGGCTCGTATCCTGGCAGCAGTATAGCCTGGGTTATACAGGTATTTTCTAGTATTTTCTATTGACATTGCTGTTTCTTTGTTCTGTAGTAGAGCGGTTCTAATAAAAAGTTACATTGTCAATTGAAATAAAATATAGCAGTAAAATTTAGGCATTGGTAAATTTTAGCTGCGTCTGCTGAACAGTTTTCTAAACAGCTCTTGCAAAGTGGTTTCTAAGTACCTGAGATATCAAAAATTATGGGAAAAACTGCAATGTAAAGCAGCCCTGTAATTGTTGTCCATGCCAGTATGTGAAATGCTTTCTCCAAAACTATCTTTCAAATAGGATAAGGATTTGTGACTGTGTCATGAACTGTTCTATGTGTGATTGATTAGATATTTTAAATTTTAGATTTTATTTTTCACTCTAAGCATTTTGTTTGATGGTGTTGGGCAGATAAGGGGGAGGGGGAAAGTACAATGGACTGTCTTTACAGTTGTCTGGATTTTAAGTTACCCAGACTAAGATACATACAGTTCTGCATTCTGTCTCTTCTGTATTTTATGTGATTGGAGAGGTGCCTGAAATATTCTGGATGCTTTTATTCATGCTCTGCATAACTGATACGTATTGGAGAACACAATAGCGACACATGAGTCTGTTGGTCAATACAAAGGTGGGATGGAAGCTTGCTGGCGTGGGAATGGATATAAAATCTGAACTTCTTGAATCAAGTAGCTTCAAACTTTTTCATATATGCTTGAGGAGTCAAAGAATACTTACCAGTGACCCATGGAAGGAAAGCAGTTCTAATGTCAGTCTGAAATACATTACACATGAATATAATTATTGGAATATTTTAAGGAGATCAAAAATGTTAAAATATACAGCTTTAGGCCATCTCAGAATTTCAGTGTGCTGTGAGTTGATTGATGCTGCAATGTCTTCCTGAGTGTATTGGCATCTGGAAATAGTGGGTCAGAGACCTCTTAACATCTTAGGTTAAGTCTAAGCTTTGGAACTTCCCTGGAGGGCAGGGAAGTAGAACTGGCATTTCAGAATAAGCTGTGCTCATGTGTTCAGAAATAACTGGACACAGTCTAGTAGTGATGGTCTTACACAGAAAGATAATTTCTTCAGGTTACGGTATGCCACCAAAGGAAAAGATACTGAAAATGCTGAAAACCAAAGGAGAGAAAGAGTAGATGAACTGTATTAGGATCCTTTGGGAGGGGGAAGGACTTTGGTACAACTTAGCTGTAAGGCCTTGTTGTCATAGCACCCAGTTATGCTGGGGATAACTGGTAATCACTGACCGTCTCAGTGGAGGTAAGGTGAGCAGGACCACAGTGGGTCACAGAAAGTGTTGTAAAGGCTGGCTTATCACAGACAGTCACTTAAAAGGTTTCTAGCCATGTGAAAACAAATGTGAGCTGTGGAGGAGTACTACTAATGAGAAAATACAGTCACCTTAATCTGTGAATCTCTGCAAGTTCAAGGCTGTGCACACCAGAATAAGCTAGAAGATCAAGGGTAGAATTCTATTTTGTCCCATTTTATGTTGCTGCCTGGTCATGAGTTATTACATTCTCATCACTGAGGTCACTGAAGACACTTGAGGCAAAACACTACATGCTATTTTTTTTTTGTTTCTTTATGGAGAAGTGTGATTCTCTCTTAGATTCCTCTTTATTATGTTGTTAATAATTCACATAAGCAAGGCATATATTTAGCCCTTTGTGAATATGTACGAAAACAGTGTCTTTATCCTGAAACTCTTGACCTGCTAAAATTAGAAATTGCAGTTAAGCATACTCAGAAATTTGGTTTGATGTTTTAAAAGCAACCCTTAAAATCTCATTAGGTTCATAAATCAATGGCTATTTGAACTAAGTAATGGGAACTGGAGGTAGTTTAAAATAACCTTCTGTCCTTAGTAAAGGGGAGTCCGAAGTTGCCTAAAAGTAAAATTTAAACATTTTCAAAGATATCTCAACAAGTGTTGAATTACTAAGGCACTGAATTTTATTTTTTTTTTTTTTTGGTTACTGTGGGCAACCTACACAACATCAGTTTCTGGTAACTGTCATTGTATTACAATTTTTTAATGTAATTGCATTTTCTTTGTTTTGCAACCCACTGAGTTTTGGGGGGGGGGGGGGGGGGGGTTTTTTTGCTTTTCTTTTGTTTTGTTTTGTTTTTTAAAGATGTTCAGCATAGGCAACCAATTCAGACAGAAGGACAGTAGCAGATGAAAGACAAAGACATTTCAAAAAGAGTCTAAATGTGGGAAAACAATTTCAACCAGAAAAGTTAACCACTCAAAATCTAAGACTGCTGGAAATCACTAACATTGCAATTCTGGGGATGCAATAATGTCATTGTTACCAGGGAATTGTCCAGCTTATGTGGAGCTAGGGCTGCTCTCAGGCCTCATTTCAGTGAGCCATCGTTGCTCAATAAGGCTGTTTAAAGCATGTATCCAAGGGCTGGTTGCTGAAGAGAGATCAAGTAAAGCACTTGCTTAACAGCTTTGCTGGGTGAGAACTTTCAGTCTGAATCTACGAGTACTGATGTGGCTTCATTAGCAAAGTTTTGACCAGCCCTAATTCCCTTCTGTGGCAAAGGTAAGGAGGTGGTGTACAAACTTGTTAAATCTGAGACATGGGCTCTTGGGGAAGACCTGTTGAAGTGCATGCACCTTTCTGGTGGTTACCATCCTAGTTAATAATGCTAGGAAGAAAGGGAATAGGGTTCTGTGAACAGAAATAGTAAGAGAGGACCCTAAACTGGAAAAGTTGTATCAGAAATTACGTGAGTTTTATCTACTTTCTGAGGAAGGAAGGGGCTACCTAGCATAACTGTTACCAACATTCAATTCAGCTAAGCAAATACATACCAACACTTAGACAGTGAGGCCTCCTGTTACCTAAACACCAAAAGCTACCTCTCCGAAATAGTATGGCTTTTTAGAGATCCACCTGAACAAAACATACTTTAAAAGCAAACCCATTAATATGAATTGCTCACAACAGGAGTCATGGACAACTTCTTTCCCTACAACAGGACCTTGATAAAGATACATAATGTAAGACAACTAGTTAAGAAATGTCATTCATATTCCTATTGTGCTTTTTATGTCCTCACCCACTCACCAAGTCTGTGGGAGATATTTAGGAGGAATAAGAGAGGTGCAGGAAGATAAGAGATGTTATGAATGCAAAAGATAAAGAAATTGACACTTTGATGAAAGGAGATAACTTGAACACCCATAGACAGGTTTTTGCACTTTGCAAAAACATAGGGAAAAAAAGAAGTAGAGAATTTGAAGAATGAAGGGATATTGTACTTTCTTCAAGCACTGAGCTTAGTATGCTATGAATGAGTGGCAATGGATGCTGATGTCTACCCTGAGTTTTCCTGAGCATGCAGAATGTATACATCAATTGCTTTTTAATCAAGAGTGATATCTTTTTCTTTCTCAGTTTCTCTTTCTTTTTATAATGATTTTTTTTTTCTACTAGAATTTCTTCTGCATGTTTTTTAGTGTTGCTGAGTTTGTGTTCTTGGACTTGCTGAGCTTGGCTTTGTTCATACTACAAAAAGTTATTTTGCTTGCCAGTTGTGCCTTCTTCAATGTTGATGATGCCAACGGCATCACTGTCAAGGAAGTGTTATGTCTGGCTGAAATTTAAGAAAAGTAAAACCAAAGAAGCTTAACATTTTCCCTTTGTACGTGTTTATGAGCAACTGTCTAGCCACGGAGGGCAGTACAAAAGCTTTCACTGAAGAACCTAGAAAGGCAGACTAAGTTGGAAAGAAAAAGAAGTTTTAAACATTGTAAGTCGTTTAAGTGATGCAAAGAAGAGAGGTAGTTCTTGTACCAAGCAATTAAAAGAACTCCAATATAACAGCTCTTTCTTTAATGCAAGATCATGAGTAACTACTGATAAAAGGTATAGACAGTTGAATAAAAAACATTGCATCCAAAATCTATTTCTTGCTCTATTGCCTGCTTTCTCTTCATCCTGCTTTTTCTTCTTCCCTAATCCCTCGATCCATAATTCTTTGTCTATTTCTCTTTTAGTTTTATCCTTCCTGTCTATCCCTCATTTTGTGACTCCAACTCTCATCCTCCTTCCAGACTCTATTCTTCTAGTCATGCCCTTGTTTTCTTACCATTTTCCATAACTCAGTTGGAATGTACCAAGGCCACAGCAGCTACAGTGATAGCAGATTATGCTATCTGCAGTAGCTCAGCTTCAGGGTCATGAAAGGAGAAGTAAAAACAAATCTCCAAGTTTATGCCAGTTTTGGCATGTGGCTATGAAGATATTTGTACTTCAGTTGGTGTTCATTCTTTAAACTCCTGTGTTATTATTCAAAGATGAGCAGTGTTCTAAATGTCAAGAAGGAGGGGTGTTTAAAGAATGTTCAAGAAGAGCCAACTTTTGGAGTTTTTGTTTTTAAGTTACGTCAGTCCCTGACTTTTTGCTTTTAAATCTACAACCAAAAAGCGTTCAAACTAAAAAATGAGCTTAAATCAAATAAATGGTGGCTGAAAGCTAATAACCTAAATATCAGCAGATTTTCTTGTAAACCATAAATGAAACAGATGTAGTTTTGTAACAGTTTGAAACATCTTAATAAATATAGTAGTTGTAACAACTCTGCAACTCGTTTTTTTTTTTAATGTAGAAAACCTCATTAACTTACATTCTTTCACTATCATTTTGGATTTTAAAAGGGAGAGACAGTGTTAATCTATACTATTCAAGGATGCAAAAGGATCTGAGTGCTTTTCTGAGGCAGCAGTAGAAAACAGAGGAAAAGATGCTGTTAGAACAGGGAAACAGGGAAAGATCTTGCTGAGTGTGTAGGTATCCTATGGAGTCAATTCCTGCTGAAAGTTAGTGATTCTTTGATATATGACTTGTTTGGAGATGGTTAGCTATGAAAACCATGACTACAAACGTATCTGACTGAAGACTTCAGGTTTGAAAAGGAATTTCTGCACAAGCATGCATAATTGGGTCAGCGCATTACAATGTTAATAGACGTATTCTGAAACAAGTGGTAATGGGTAATTTAAAGAGGTGTTTGTTGTTCGTAGTAAAACGTGTACCATGGAAAAAGCATGTGAGTACTTGCTGTAGAGAAAGCTTTGTTTCAAATACCATGTTTAAGAAGAAAAACTAACAATCTCAAAATTATAAAACTTATGCACAATAATTAAAAGAATGGCAAGAAAATACATACTTTTTACAAAAGGATTTTAAAAAACCACATTTGTAAGAATGGAGTAGTATCTAAAGGATGAGAAAATTATCTAAAATTTCATAAGCATTTTGGTAAAGTAAAATATTTTTATTAAATATATAACACAGCAGAAAAAAAACCACTGAAGTCTTTCATATCAACTCTGAAAACAGTGAAATTTTACTAAATGTTAAATAAAATGCATCCTTGTTGATTACTTCCTGTATGCAAAAGGAAGTCACATTTTTTTTTTCTCCAGAGCAATAGTATTTTTATTATCTAGGTTTATACAGTTGTAAAACTAACGACTAGAAGTAATGAGTAATAATATAAAATGTTTACTGAAGCAATAAATTCACAGGGTCATTCCCAATGAAAGGGCAGTGATTGCATATCAAATGGAATGGACGTTCCATTCAGAACATTTATTAGCTCAGATTTTAAACATTAATGAAGCTTGATTGAGAAGGTGATTCAGCAGATGTTTGTGTTGATTATTGACATTAACACGTGCATTCATTTGAGATCTTTCTTTGGTAATAGTCTTCATATCAAGCAAGAAATGTTGGATCTGAAAATTGCCTTTCCTACTTTACTGCCAGTCTTCAATAACAAGGCAGAAAAGACAACAAAAATGGTTGGTTTACCCTTCTTCGTAATAGCTGGTCTCCTTTTCTTCTCTTTCCAGCTACAAGCCAAGCAAACAGAGAGCTAAAATCACCATCCTGTCCCCTGTGTAACTATATCTTTGTGCTATGTTTCAGGCTGTTTTCTAAAAGCTCAATTAATCTGTCAATTGATGCTGAATATGCCTGTAGTGTTTCTAAAGGAAGCCTGCAATTCTGCTGCAATCTCAGCTTTACAACACTTTCTGTTTTTTCTACTATTGTCCCTATTATATGTGGTATGCACACTGCTAGTTCCATTCTTCTTGGTTAATATAGTGTTGAGAAGAAGAGGAGGAGGAAGAAGAAGAGGAGGAGGAGGAAGGAAGGAAGGAAGTAAGGGGGAGGAGGAAGAAGGAAGGAAGAAGAGGAGGTGAAAGGCAGAGGAAGAGAAGAAGTGTTACTGGGTACCCAAAAGCACCTATCCATATCATAGCTGTTCAATATCTTTGTAAAAATGTTTTTCTTACCTTCACATTCCTTGCCATAACTTGAAAGCAGACACCAAAACGCCGTGCCATTAGCACTGTATTTTCATCTTTTTCGGCCTGGGGCAATAAGGTCATAATATTTGTATCTGTATTATTGTCCTTCAGTTCTGCTAATCTTCCTTAACAGAGGTGTAAATAACACCAGTCAGATTCCCTTTAAAATAAAAATCTAAATAAAAAAGAGGGAGGGAAAGTCTGCAAAAAACTCCTCCCAAGGCCATGACCTCCTCCATCTCTCATGACCAGAGCAGGTAGATAAGGAGGTTTCATATGAAAGCAACCTTTCTGAGTGATTACATGTTAAATCAACTTGTAGATCAAGCTTTGACAGGTGCTGATATGAAGGGCTGGCAGAGGCCACATGGGAACCGTGTGCTACGTGTCCATTTTTTTCTCGGTTCCCCAGGATATCTGAAGAAAGCAGAAAAGATGAAAATCTTCCATGTCTATAAGCAGTTCTTCACTCCCCTCTGACTAATGAATGCGCAGCGCTTCTGGAGCATTATAAAGTTCTGAAGCCATAATATTTCACTCCAAATAATCTTTTGCTTGAGAAAAAAATGAGGCATAGAGCCAACAGTTGAAGTGTTATGTTTTCATCAATTATAATTTCAGTTACTACTTTGCCCATACATCTAAGTGTAAATGCTAACAGTTTATGCAGTTTCCACATTAATGGATAGTTAAGTGGTGCATCTAATAAAACCAAGATAAAATGATTAAAATAGTAAAGACATTTAATTGACGTACAGCTCAAAACTTTCTATGGGTTTTTTTTTGGTGCTATATTAAAACAATGTGACCTTTATTACAGTCATCATCCCATTATAGAAATGAGCAAACATGATAGAAATCAAGACAATTTCTAACCAACAAACCCTGCCATCCAGAAAAAGATGTCAAGTTTCACATGCTTTTCTTTCTGTTTCACCCAGTTGAAGAGATCATACCTTTGAATTTGATAAATTACTTCTTTCTAGAGAGCTCTTATGAGTTCTTATGAAAAAGATAATGGATAGATTAAAAAGAAAACCTAGAAAATACACATCAAAGAGTAATCTTGAAGTCTAAATCCACAGTAGGAGCCCAAAAGGAATATGCAAACAGGCTTTAAATCTTTCAGCATGACTGCTTCCAGGCCTAATTTGAATTCAACTGTTTGGAATCAGAGTGTGCGAAACAGTGAAATGTCAAATTTTAGGGCTGAGTATTTTGGCTGAATTCTAACAAAGCAGGTAAGCATATTAAACTTGAAGTTTTTGTGCAGCTACACTAATTATGTACATTCATTAAATCACACACAATCCAGCTGCTTGCTGAACTTTGGGTTTATATCGGGAGTGCACTTTTAAAGTGAATATCCCAGTCATTCCCATTTACTGTGCTTTACTTCATGTCCTGAAGCAGTATCAGAAATTGCAAACTGGATTCTTTTTGAGCTAATTATGAGTTGAAGATGAGTACGACAGATGAAATCCAACTGCTAGTGAGCATTTAGTCCGCAGAAGCTGCTGAGTAAATGCTCCTGAAATGCGTGTAGTGTGTGTGTTGTGCCCTCAGCACCAACTGTTTTGCTCGACAAGCCTTCTCCTGTGGGGCTGAATTCGCTCATGCAGGTGTAACCTCAGTCTTCTGAGTTAGAACTTTGCCTTTTTGCAGATAGTCTGGTTCTCAGGATTTAAGGATAAAAGTGGGCATATTGCCTTATAGTACAGGGAACCTCAAGAGTAAGACTTAGAGAAATTTACAAGAAGGACAAGAAGCCTAGGTACATTATAGAAAGGGATAAGAAAAGCCCAGGAAGGGTCAATTTTTTTTTAATTCCCAGAGAATCATCATTTTATGATTTATCTGCCTTGATGAGCCTCAAAAAAATGTGCAGTTTGTCAAGTTAAAGGTAATGACACATATGTGTGTTGCATGGCTTCAGTATTACTGTTCTTTGAGGGTTATTAGGGAAGGAATAAGAATACATTTTGAATTCTTTCATTTAAAAAATACATGAATGTATTTTTAGCATTTTAATAAGACCTATCTTTAGAATATGTAAACATATAGTCCCATAAATTTGCATCCATCAATTACATTTTAATAAATTTAAGATTTACGTGTATCATGTAAAACAAAGAGTAAGCTACACTGTGTAGCTAACTCCTCCAAATAGTTCACGCAGCCTAACATGCAGAGTTTGGTTCTTAGCTGAATTAGATATGTTATTTATGTCTAACATCTTTTTTTTTGGTGACTTTATCTTCTGTGTGTATAACGTCATCTTTGAAGACGTTATTGCTGGAATTAATTACTTCTCCGTATACTAGAGCACTGGCATCCTGAATTTGTTACATCAAAGGATATTGACTGAGAAGACAAATAACTAAATGACCCGTAACACAGGTAAATTATACTCTTGGGATCAAAGGGATCCCCAGTGAATACTGTGTGTGGCTCTGTTCTGCCAGTCATAGAAAATGTCATTTGGTTCCAATGGCTGTGGCGAGGTGGCTTTTGTCAGTCCTTCAAAGCAAGGGTTTTCCAAACAGGATCTTCCTGTTTGTTTTCCTTGTTTGGTAATTGTTCAGAAAATACTAAGATGAATGTAAGACTTGGTCAAATATCAATTCATATGACATGTCTACATTATTACTTGCAGGCTAGGCTTCTGAACCACTTTCAAGTGAAAGAGAAGACAGTCACCAGCAGTCTGTTTTGGAAATGGATGGAGATGGCTAAGTAAGAATTTTCTGGTGCAAGAAAATAGCATGCAAAAGGTATTATCGTAAATCCTATCTTGAACCAAGACCATTGTTTTTAGTCTTCTTTGAAAGTGAATTAAGCTTAAGATGTAAAAATCACTCCTTTTCTAGTACAAGAGTGCCCGTGTAGAAAGTTGATGTAGAACAGCTAGTGCAGCTGTAGCTTAAACTGTAAGAGCTTGGTTGTATAGAAAAGTTGTGATGTGCCTTCTTTAAGTGCAATTTCCTAGGAATCATGGATGTGTCTGTCAGTGACTCTGTCCTCTCTTTTCTTACTCAGCCTTCACTTTTTTTTTTAAATATAAAGATTTTATTCAGCTGTCAAGGTCAATACTTTACATATTGTTAGCTTTGAACTAGGTTGGATATTTCTCTGTGGTGCAAATAAATCATGAAACTAAAAATGTACATGAGTATTAGAAAGCAGAAAGAATATCTGTGCTGTGAAGCAGTCATTCTTCATGTTATAGCTTCTCTGATTATGATAGGTAAGAGCTGCTCTTCTGCAGCAAAATAGTTTGAAATATATGTATGTGTGTGATATAATATTAAGAAGAAAAATAAAGGAAAGAAAGGTATTGTATTTGTCTGGAAGTTGACAGCTGAATCACCAGCTAGTATAAATTAACATGCTGCTGTTGAGAGTCAGAGGTATTACTAAATTACTCAGTATTAAGAACCAAAACCTGAATATGATGCCTGGTAATACAAAGATATTTCCATTCAAAATGAAACAGAAGTTTATAGCTGCAAGAATTTTTGGAAGATTCATTAAATATAGTCTCTTACAGTAAAATATATATTCAGGTGTACAAATAAATAATAATCTTATATATGGATATCAACTGCTAGCATACTATATAAAAATTCTGTTCAGCTATAATGGTAATCTGATATGATTAATTTTTTACTCAGTTATATGTAAAATAATTGTTTGCACACATTTGTTTTCCTTCTTACTATTTTTTATTACATCGCTAAAGTTCATGTCCTAGGTCCACATTTTTGGTGAGGTACTTTCCACTGGCATTTAAAATTCACTTTCTTGACTAAAGGTGTGTTTTATTTTCTGCTTCTTACTGTTAAGAACCTACTAAAGCTAACTAACCTACTAAACAGGAACTACACCTGCCAGTGCAGAAGTAATACACTTTATGCATACAATTAAGGACAATAGCTATTAAATCTCAGAATAAAAAAATTACTTCACCTGCCATCTGTGCTGGACAGAATTACTTCCCCTTTGGAGTCACTCTTACGGGAATTTTTGAGAGAAAATGAATTACCTTCGGCCCTGAGGATGTGACCATCAAGCTGAACAAGTCACTCCCAAAATTACAATTCTTGTTCTGTAACTTGTGCCATGAACAGGAGTGGGCTATTAAGTCTAAGTTGTCCCCTAACTGAATTCAATTGTAAAAATCTTCTCGACTTTGAAAGAACCAGATTTACACTTTAGGAAAGACTTATCTAATGCCAGGATCTTTACTTGTGTTCTGGACAGCTGGAAAACTTTACCGTGTGCAATAGAAGTAACAGTATTGGTAATGGCAGGAGAGGGAGGATACTCGAAAAGTGCAGAAATTACCTGCAGGAAGGTTTACAGTTGTTCAGGGTGGAAGATGACGTGTTGTCCTCTTACAGAACATAATAAAGCATAAGTAGAACACTGTCTCTGAATTGTGGATAATAATAACAAAAAGCACAGAATTTTAATCTGGTAAAATAAAACTGCACGTCACTAATGAAAGGTCTTCCTCTTTACTGTGCGTGCATGGCTGCTTCCTAGCTTTTAATGGTTAGATGAGTAATTAGGTGAGAATTGTATGATACCTTTAATGTTCAAATGGCTTTTATAACTACAAATCATTAAAATTAGTTTCACTGTGACTGGTATCTGCCAACATGTCTGTGAAAGACTCAGCCTTCCCCTGTACAAGAATATATATTGCTAATTCTTAAATTTTGCTAATTTTAAAACTTCCTATGACGGTGTTCTCAAAACCAGTAACATCTAATGAGCTTTTGGAAGGTTTTTAAAAAAAAAGACAAAAGTGAACTTGTCTTAACTACAGTGTGTATACTGGGAAAGACAGTTTACAGGGTTTTCTTCTTACCAAGCCATTTAATAGAGCGTGAGATTATTTTTTGCATTGAGAAAAATTGCTAGAATAAAATGAAGTGTTTTATTATTTAACCTGTTAATGAAGATCTCAAAGATTTTATAATACCAAGCTCTATGAGCCACTTCCCTTGAGAGGCAACGACTCATGATAAAGTACTGCATATTCCACAGACTTTTCCATGTGCAAGACCAAGGCACCTTTCAGAATCAGCAAATCAACCTAATTTTTGTAAAGCATATTATAAACTTTCTAAATATCTGAAATCAAAATGAGTACTTGAATATAGATGCCATTATACTACAGAAATTTAAAAAATATTTACCTGGTACTTTTCAGTCAGCTTCTATATTGAATTAATGTTAACGTAAATTAAGTAACTACTATAATAACACACTCTAATTGTAAAAAAATGCTGATGTTCTGTTGACAGAACAGATACAAAAGTAAATACACTGCTGTTAAATCCACTTTATACATGACTGAAAAGTGGGGAAGAAACCAAACATAACTTCTGAATTTAAAGTTTCTCCTTTTGGAATTTAGAGCAGATGTGCTCTGTAAAATAAGCTCTGGTACTTTTATTAAGGCCATGAAGTAGGGTTGTAAAAAGGTGCCAAAGCAGCTTCATGAGTCGTGGTTCATTAACTCTAATTGTCACGTCTGAATTCCATCTGATGGATGGTCATGTCTGTCCTTTCTCACATCCTTTTTCGCACTGTCTTTAGGTGACCAACTTCCAGAGCTACCTCTTTCAGAAGTATTTCCAACACTGGACCTGGGTGATATTCTAAACCACTTCAGTCATACTTGAATGTGTCTTTTTCTTGTTGGATTTTCTCCTTTTCTTGTACTCTTCCTGTGTGGAGCTTTCCTCTGGAGAGAATAGAGGCATCATTAACGAAAAGCATTTTAGATTTTGACAGATTATATTACATAAAAGTTTTCCTACTTGACAAGACTTATTTTTGGAGGTCAGAAAATTCTTACATACATTAAAAATAGAAAACATAAAAGCCTTATAAAGCACCAAATGCCTTCTGATTTCAGGCTTGATATGTGGGAGTGAAGAAGCAATGTTTTACATACCACCCACGTAAGACAACCACAAAATTTATAGTGTGTGGCCATCTGTGAGTTTCCCAAGTTCTTGGTTCTTTATTAGAATTAACGGTGAGCCAAAAGCAGAACATTAACTCTATGGAGAGTGGAAAAGATATGGAATAAGTGAAGAATGTTCCTCCCTTTATTTCAAGCCATTTGTGACTGAAAGTTGCGTCATGATCTTTTGGTGTCCTAAGAAAAGAAATTAATGCTTTCAGGCCAATGTCAAATAGCAGCTCTGTTTTTAGCAGTAAATATATTTATATAGGCATAGAACTACTTGTTTTTCCCCCTAGAATTATTTTTTTTTTAAATTTCAGAACTTGGAATTTATTTGGCAAGTATAATTTGAAAGCCTAACTAAAACCCCATGTCATGGTAACAAAAGACATAATCTTTCATTACTATAAAAGATTACAATTTAAGTGGTTTTCAGTGTGGTTTAAGTAGAGTTAAGTAGTGTTCTTTAAAATAAATAAATAAAGAATGCTATGTTGTTAAACATTAATTTCATTAGCATGGTTGGTAGTAGGGAATTTTCTTAAATCAAGAGAAATAGGAGCTGTAAACTTGAACACATTTTCTGAGTTTATAAAATCAAAGCCTAAGATTCCACAAGGTTGTCTTTTCTCAGCTGTTAATGTTGTCATAAATGTTCAAAATATCTTTAATTTTATATCCTGATATACCGTGCCAAAAGAAAATAATCAATAAACTGCAAGCATGTGAAATAGTGGCAACACTTCTCATGTTACTGGTTTTAAATCTATCAAATCGTTTATACATGTAGGCCCTGAAGTTTTGAAAAAATTTCTTATAACCCATTTTGCCATTAATAGCAGATAGATAACTTCCTGGAAGTTATTACCAACATTAAGCATCTATAAGTGTACTTATTTTTTTTCAAACTTTTTTTCAAGTGTATTCCATTTTTGTTAATGAATTTGTTTTCCTTCAGAATGCCACTGTCATGAGATATTCCTATCAGAATTGTCTGATACTGATTTCTCAAAATCCTGTTGCCATTTATGTGTCTTTTAAAATATTTCCCATGTTGTAGGATAGGAAGAAATGTCACAGATAAACTGAGTATCCTACTTCCCACTTCTGTTATCTTGTTAAAAAGGTCCCTTTACTAATCGATAAATGCAGTTGGATATAGCTATCTATATGACCCATGAATGTTAGCACAGTATTATTATGTTTATTCAGGTTTATTGTGTGAGCAGTGGTTTAATTCTTTTAGTTATAATGCTAAAAGAAACAATACGCACAACAAAATTAAAACAGCCTGTCTTACCCATGTTTCAACATGCATTGTGACTTATTAAAAGAATCTTCCTGTTCTCTCAAAAAAATACGATGCTACTATGTACTATAAACTCAGTGTTTCATTCTGGGCTCTGCATATCAGCCTTAGTTTAATTCTTTTACAACCTTCACCTTTCTGTCATTTATTCTAAGTCAGGATTTAACCAGTCCCCATTTAAGCCCATTCATCTATAATTCTGCGGTTTTCTCCATAGTATACATGTGTCTGAGAACATAAAACAGAGATTAAAATGGATGGATTATTTGACAGCATCCCTGGTCTTTAGTCTCACCACACTTCTGTATTTTTATTGTCTGAAAATTGCCTTTTTTTCCCTGCATTTTGTCTATAGGTGAGGAGCTCACTGGCTTTATTTTCACACTGCAATATCTTAACTTAAACCTGTTGCCCCCCTTTTAAATATTCTTTAATAACAGAAGGAAGTGAGAGGTGTTTAACTATACTCATAAAGCATTTTTATGCAAAGCTCTCACTTCTTCAGTCTCCGGTGTTAATTCACTCCTTTGGCCTCCTCTTTTATTTTCCTCTGGGAAGCTCTACTGATTTCCTTCATGTTACAGTTTCATACGCACCCTAGTCTGTGTTTTTAGATGTTTGACCTTTATTAGCTGTATAAAATAGAATACAGTTTCTGCTTTGATAGTATCCAAATCCTGAAATTCATCATTAGGGAGTTACTCCATTTCCAGTTATTTTCTCTTGGACCACCACTGGTTGTTTTAAAATTGCAATCTTTACATAAACTGAACATACTTAGGCTCTGATATCTGATGTATACAATCTGCCATCAAAGAAAATGAGGCCAACATATATTTGACCTGTTGCATAAATTTGCAGTTAGGAAAAATATTACATTCCCTGAGAAGAATGCTGGTGCCTTTAGATGTTATGAAGTCTAGTTTGATTTTCTTTTTTTTCTCTTTTTTTGTTTTTTTTTTGTTTTTTTTTTTGTT